>JAJIYU010018729.1:0-11076 GCA_030144865.1 Tinospora cordifolia
AATGTTTGAACGCCTAATATTTGAAAGTGTTTGCAATATTTTGGATTGGGTCTGTATAATGCACGTGATGTGTAGGATCGATCCACTAAGCTTTCGAGCTTACTCCCACTTTATTTTTCAGGTACACCTGGACGTAGAATATGTTAACTTACGTCAAAAGACCCGCACTCTGATTGGGATACCTCATGGAGAGGTCGTCCGAGATAGGTGACTTGGAAGTTATGTTTTATGTACTCCACTGAATTATTTTAATGCATCTACATTGGTTTAACTTTAGTTGTTTTATCTTTCAATAGCTTTCCTTATTTAACGATTTTGGGTTGAATGAATAGTTTTAAAAATTTTTCCGCTGCATTATTGATGACATATATTAAGGAATTCGGTGAATATCTCGAGAAAATTATTTTAATTATTTTGTTTTGTATGAGAAATTATCCAAAGATTGACTTGAAAATTATTGATTTTGAACTTAAGATTGAAGAAAAAGATTTTAACTTAACGAAACTTTGAGTAGCATCTCGATTTTCATCAGGCGACGATCCACACGTGAACGGAGGTCTGGTTGAAAATTGGGGTGTTACAGACATCCATGACATTCTGGTGAGCTTGAGGCTATACTAGTGGCTGTACGGGTACTAGGGGCTGTGGTGCTACTAGTAACTGTAGGATTTTCACTACCTGCTCCACCATTCTCTGTGATGATCTTTGGGATGTGGATTCCTATTGATCCTTCTGCTATTGGCATGGCCTCATCTCTAGACTCAAGCTCCTCTCTAGTTTCTACTTTGACTACAGTTTTACTAGGTTCTTTCCTTGTGTTTGACATTATCGACAAGTCAAAATTACTTCAGTATCCAATAATTTAATCTTACTGAAATGAACAATCTGAATAATCAAATCAAATCAAACTTTATTTCTGAAACTTCGATTATTGAGACTTGTGATAATGACCATTGTTTCCTACCCACCTATACCCTTTCGTGTTTATTGTGCTACTATGATTCTAGATTCATGTTTCTAGGTTCTCGCTTTATCTCAATAGTCTAGGGGTTCATGCTTCTAAGTCGGCAGCATTTCATTTGTAACTAGGTATTGGAGTTCGGGTATATACTCAAATTAATTATACTACTTATATTACATTACAAACAATCATCTAATAAACAAGCAAACAATGTACGCTAGCATAATCCAACCCCAAGCTTCCATCTGTGCTTCCAGGTCTGGGCACCCCATCTTATCCTCACCCTTCCACCCAAAATTACATTACACCCATACAATAGTGCAAGTGTATCAACGCCCATGACTGTAGATGTCCCACCATGTTTAATTGGATCCTTTAGTTAAAAATAGCGCAATAGTGCGCCCACGGACGTATTCTAAGGCTAACGCAAGACCCACCATATTGGACCGCCCCATCCCAGTACAAAATTTGTACAAGTTCAGCCAAAGAAATCGATCACTCACGAAACATGGTCCGTCATTCTCCGAATCCAAAATTACTCCGTATTCCCAAATCCCTATGCACCCCATCCTATATAGAGACCAGAGATACAGGATCCTTCCAGACTCTGGTCCTGACCAAACAAGTGTTTGTTCATTCACATTATCATTCTCTAGCCTATGCCCTAAAAGATTTTATTTTATTTATGATCCACTGTGCTTTCTTGATAACACCCGATCTCTATCTAGACCTATGGTCAAGGTATTCGATTCTATTGCACTCTATACGATGCCATAGTTCCCAAATCAGACTTTTTTCGAGTAGGGATCAACCTTCAAAGACATCTTCCTATAGTTGGAATCAGACCATCGGGGATAGCACACCTTCTAAGAAGGGTAATCAACCTTCAGGGATTCCTTCCCCAAGAAGAGATCAACTATCGAGGATACATCTCAATATTCAAGTCACACCTTGAAGCAGTAACTCAGGTACTCTGGCAACACCTCAACCTTGTCTAGACCTCTAGCCATCTAATACTTAACCTCTATTGACTTTATACAATTAATCCTCCTGATACCATCGTTCCCAAGTCTTAGACCTTTCTTGAGTATCGATCAACCCTCTAGGACCTTTAATCAGGACAAAGGTCAACCATAAGGGAAATTCTCCTGCAGAAGAAAATAACACCTTAAGGGACCTTTATCTTGAGAAGAGGCTGACTATTAGGGACAACTACCAATACTCGTATCACCAAACTCAAGTAAGATGGCATCACTTAACACTCGTCTAGACTTCTACCCGTTGTACTACTTTTCAAAATCATATTTAGAAAAATTCATTTTCTGGTGAAAATCAAATTCAATGAAATCCATTGTTAGTTAAAATAAAAATTTGGTGAAATTTTTATTTCAGTAAAATCAAATCCAATGAAAGCCTAGTGTATCATAATACTGGGCTCTAATACCATTTTTGGTATCAAATTAGACCTTTTCCCAGCAAGCTACTAACTAAGCTTTAATACCATTTTTGTAACACCCCGACTCCCAATTCGAACTTTTCGTCACGTGTTATGGGTCTAGCGCAGAGATGCGCCCCCTTGGTGGAGATGCCTCACGGGCGATGGCCCGTTGAGAATTGGAATGCTACTTAAGAATATTCCTGTCAAAAATTACTTTCTTCAAATTCAAGTTCCTGATAGATAGTTTTTAAAATATATATATATATGGAAACACACTTTGCATAAAATAAAATAAAAGATCAAAATAACTTTCCACTTTATTAACTGGATTTCCACAGTTAGACAAAACAAACTAAAATCATAAATCATAAATCACAAATCACGCACAAAATCACTTAAAAACTTCTATTAAAACGATAATTGTTAAACATATAATATCATTCAATAGTTACATTAAAACATTGAAATACTTTTCAAGTCCAAAATAAAACGAGATACATGTATATTGATTCAATAAAAGAGATAGTTACAAGTCTATTCAAACTATAACAAAATGAAAACAAAACTACAATGAATAGACCTTTGCATAAAGCTCATCACTACATTATTCTGACTGATAAGGCTATCACTGTACTCCACTTCTGCGAGTACCTAAAAACTAAAGATTGAGTTGAACTCGAAAGCTCAATGGATCATTCCTACACATCACACACATTATACAGATCAAAATTCAAAACATTACAAACATTTTCAAACATTAGGCGTTCAAACATTCAATTGTTTTGGTTGTAATCTAAGACTAGAAGAGTGTTGTGATGACTCTCAGTGTTCCCTAGGATCTGAAACAGAGACAAATCTCAGGTAACGCCTTAGGCCGGTTACTTGTCAGAATCACAATCCAAGGGAGTGTACTTGTTACAACGTCGTATCATCTCCCAAGGACTTCTAGCTGTTGCAAGCAACTCAAGGTTGAGAATACCTATGATCTGCTTTGTGGCTTAGCAATCTCAAACAATGACATATAGGAGATGCCACCTTAATCCACTTTAGGCTCATCGATTGCACCAGTACGTGGATTCTTAGTAATCCTTCATCTTATTTTTAGTTTTACAAACAAATTTAATCATACCAAAGCATCACACATACAATAGAGAATTTATCAAATAATACATGAAATTAAAGTGGTAGTCAAATAAATGAAGAATGCTACCTAAATGCAATTTTTCTTTTTATGCATGCAATAAATAAATAATCATTCATCATAACATCACCCAAGCACTACAAACAAGTTCAATCAGTTTTCAAAGGCAATTGTAACTAATCTAGAACAACTCAAACAAATATTTCAAATTTTAAATCTACATAATACGTACGAGTGAGAAAATCTCCCCCACCTAATTCTGCAGACCTTTAGTGCTACCTTGCTTTCCCTCGAGATATTCGATACTCTAAAATTTTAAAATCTAAAATTTAACAATCAATGAGACTTTTCTAAGTTCCTAACTCACATTCAATCTCATTCAAAATATTCTTAAGCTTAAATAATTTTTAAAATAATTATAAAGTCCAAATATCAATTTCAACTAATTCAGGATCATTTCAAAATTCATGAATTTCATATAATCAAAATAAAAAAAAAGTTGCTAGTTTTCAAACCCCCTTAACCTCAAATAGAATTCATTCCACATCCACAAATCTCCGTTCAAATAGATAATAATAGTTCAATAAAAACTTAAATGAAACCTCCAAAATCTCCATTTATGTTTTGGAAGTTCCTTATTACTCCGACCTATTCTTAGCATTTCAAAAATTCAAATAATCTATTTATATCATAAGTAAATTTTGTTATGAACAAAATAAGACTTCTAAATATCAAACTCCCAATTACATGGTCCGAAATCCCATTTTTTACCTATAAAAGATTCTAGACATTCAAAAGTCCATTCTTCGCATCCATAACAAGTAAATAATTCTTTAATATTAAATCTAAAGGTTTCGAACACTGAAACCTTCAATACGGTCTCCAAATACTAATTTTTAACTATGGAGAGCTCTAAACATTCAAATGCCTTTCTTTGCATTCAAACAAGTCAAATTATCAATTTTAAAATAAATCTTTGAATTTCTCAATCTGAAATTCAACGTCATCATAATAAATTTCAAGTCCTTGTGTTTTATCCATGATAATTTAAAAACAATCTTAAGCTCAGACACTTTCCAAAATTTCTCTACTTAAATTTTCAACTAACCAAAGTAAATGAATTTTAAATCTCCAAATTTAATTCCAAAACCCTCCAAATTAGGTTTCCAACTTCTAGTCTTATTCTTCACATTTCATATAATCTAAATAATCCATTTCTAACTAATTTAGTTCAATATTAGGAAAAATAAATCTTTATACCTCTCTGCTTTTGTTCTTCTTTGTTCCTCGCCAAAACAAGTTTCGATGCCCCAATCTATTGCAAAATCCAAATACCAAAATCTGTTTTCAGATTTCAGCAAAATAAAGATGGTAAAAGATGCATTCATTAGGGAAAATGCGCTCACCAAAACCCCAAACGGTTTTGAACGTTGAAACCCTAGAACCCTTTCGCAACTCGTTCTTCATGGATTTGATTTCTTTATGCTTTACAACCCTTTTGAAAATCCCTCAAACAAACAACTAAAGATCTGATCTCTGTTTTTGAAGCTATTCTATGCAAAAACTCCAATCTAGGTCATCATTGTTCATCATTTTCGTGCCCAAAAAATCCAACCAAAAGGGTTGAAATCTATGGCATCACCTTCGCAAATCTGCCCTAAGGAGTGAAAATCCCCTTCTTCATGGACCAATAGTGCATCTTCTTCATTCTTCTTCTCTGTTCGCGAGTCATCGCACAGCAAAACGCCCAACTCATTCTTCGCGTAGCAAACGCACGACAGTGCATTCTTCTCCTTCCTCGCGCAGCAACTATAGATCGCAGTTGGGTTCCCTTCTTCTTTGTTCTTCATCTTCGTTGCACGACCAAAACACACCAACAATAGAGCTAGTTTTGTTCTTTCTCTTCTTCACAGACCAGCAAATACACAAGAGTGGATTTTCTAGTTTTTCTGCTTGTTCTTCGTCCAAAACCAGCAAAATTTCTAGATTTGAAATTTTTTTCTTCTTTCACCCAAATCACAAGCCCCAACTTCGTTCTTCGTTCTTTTTTCATGATTTACAACAGCAATTGCCTAGATCTTCTTTTCTCTGTTTTGTTTGTTTGATCATCACACCGAAACCCAAATTGAGTTGCCCCAAATCAGAAAACACAAAAGCCCAAGATTTGTTCTTCTTCACACAAATCGCACCAGCTACGATTTTTCTTCTTCTTTCCATCGTCTTCTTCTTCATTTCTTCTTGTTTGATCATCATCATCCAACCAACAAGACCCCAAATCACGTTCTTGTTATTTGCTCAAAATAGAGCACACCTTGATGTTCTTCTTTTCTCCTTCTTCCGTGCGTGAAAACCCCCAAAACATAAGCACGATCTTGATTTTTCTTCTTCGACATAGAAATTTTTAGTTTCCTTTGCCCAAACCGTGAAGCCTTTCTTCACGGTTCTAGATTCCTCTTTTTCTTTTTTTTTTTTCCAACTAATCTTTATTCGTGCCCTAAAATTTGAAAAGCAAGTGTTTCATCATCTCATTTTTATTTTTAAGTGTTTCATCATTTCATTTTTATTTTTTGTTTCAATCAACCAATATTTGATTCTTGTTTTTCAAACTATAGGTTATGCACACTTTTTCTAATCCAATAATATTTGATTTATTTTTTCAAACCATAGGTTACGCAGATCTTTAAATAAAACATAATTTTAATTCATTTATTTCTTGATTAATTGATTTTATATTTAGTAGTCGACGTATACGCATTTGTAAAATTCTAGAGTGTTACAATATGTCATCATGGGGTACCCAAAACAATAGTGTCAGATTGAGACTCTCATTTCACCTCATAGTTTTGGAAGAGTCTACAAAAGGAACTAGGCACCAAATTCACCATGAGTACGGCTTTCCACCCCCAGACAGATGGGCAGTCTGAGAGAGGCATCCAAATGCTGGAAAACATGTTGAGGTCTTGCATCTTTGACTTCAAAGGGAACTACAGTAAGTACCTACATCTGGCATAGTTTGCCTATAACAATAGTTATTAGGCAACTATAAGGATGGTTCCGTACAAAGCTCTCTATGGGAGGCCATGCTGATCACCAACCTGTTGGGCTGAACTTCAGGACCACGTTCTTACTGGGCTAGATCTTGTAGAAGAGATGAACAATCAAGTGAAACAAATTCAAAAAAGACTGACCACTGCGCAAAGTAGACAAAAGAGTTACACTGATGGAAGAAGAAGGCCTCTAGAATTCTAATAAGGCAATAAGGTATTTTTGAGAATCAGTCCTCATAAAGGAAACAAACGATTTAGAGTTAAAGAAAAATTAGCACCTAAATTCATTGGACCCTTTGAGATACTCAGGAGGATCGATGAATGCACGTACAAATTAGAACTGCCAAATTGAATGTCCTCAGTTCACAACGCGTTCCATATGTTAATGTTGAGGAAGTACCAACCCGATTCCTCCCACAGAATCCATTGGAAATAGCTTGACATCCAAGGCAATGTCACATACGAAGAAGCAGTGGTTAAGATTTTTTATTGCAAGGTGCAGAGCCTGAGAACAAAGGACATCCCCTTGTTCAAAATTTTTCGGAAACATCATGGAATAGAAGAGGCTACTTGGGAGTTGAAAAGTGAAAAATAGACTAAGTACTCAAACCTCTTCACTAGAAGCATGTGACCAAATTACTCTTGTAGTCTAGTACAAATTTTGAGGAAGAAATCTCTTTTAAGGGGGGTAGAATGTAAAACCCAGCAATTTTGTATGAAATTCGATGAACAAAATCAAATAAATTCAACTTTTATAATATTTGTAGGAGTACAAACTATGTATACTCCAAGGAACAAAATAAAGTAGGAAAAATAAAATTATTAATAAATTTTGCTATCCAAAAATGATTAATAAAAAAAATAGAAATATATATGTGTGGTATATTTTTAAGTATGTGTATGTATTAAATATATGCATGTGTAAATATATATGTGTGTGTGTGTGTGTGAAAATATATATGTCAACTTGCTTTAAATTTTTAGGTATAAAATTGTTGTTTATATTATATTATATTTTATATATATATATATATATATAAGAAAAAATGTTGCGCATGCGAATTCGCTGAATTCGTTGAATCTCTAATCATACACGTGCATTGAGGCAGAGCAACGAAAAAAGATTTATGCTGAAAAACCGAGAAAATGCAAAAAGAAAAGATGAAAATTACGAAAAAAAAATGAAAAAAAATGCCCAAAATGCCCCTAGAAAAAACTATAATCTCAAACCCAAAACCTTTTGGCCGCCACAATTGAGAATAAATGGAAGGTTTCTATTCCAAAAATGCCAAAAATTTACGAATCCACTCCCGAGAAACTATTTATAAACCTCTTCTCCCTTCTCATTTCATTCATCCTAGAGCAAGAGCTGATAAGACCCATCTTGCTCTCTTTCTACCTCCTTTTTGGAGCTAGCATTTTTCTTCTTTCTTAAGCTATTATAAATAGCCAACGGAGTAGTAGCAACAGAATGCTTCATAAGCCTAGTGCAAGCAAGGGAAAAATTCTAAAAAAGGTTCAAAAAGAGTTAAGAAGGAAGCTATTTTGAGGTAAAATGATTCCCACTTTTTCATTTTATTATTTTGATTCAAATGAATCTTGCTTGGGTGTTTTACTTTGGTATTGTATACATGTCATATAGAACATGCATGCTTAGGTTTATAACGCATGATTTATGATGCATTGTTATCATGTTTGTGTATTCAAATATAGTAGAAATATTTAAATGATATGTTTTTTACATTTAATATAAAACTAAATAAAGATTTTAACCATGTACTAGCAAGGGGGCGGATGTTCTTCATGAGCATTCCAATAAAGGGTTGTGAAGTAATAAAGGGTTCGAAGTTGATCCTACCTCAACTCTATGGGCCTGAGTTCAGTATAGAAGCTCTTTCCCTTAGGATCAGAATGTTGGGGGTATCATTTCAGTCTTTAATGACAACTGAAATAATTTGCTACTTAAATCATTTAATTTTTGAAAAGTAGTTGCTATGCATGTTTTATTTTGTCAAAATAATAATTTAAATATTTAGAATGATCTACTGAACTTTTTAGCTCACCCATTTTTTTTAATATTTCAGAAAATTAAAATGATTAATAACAAGAAATAAAAATATACCACTTATATATATTTCTATTTCTTTTTATTAATCATTGTTCGATACCAAAATTTATTGATAATCTCATCTTTCCTACTTTATTTTATTCCTAAGAGTTTACATAGTTTGTACTCCCAAAAATATTATAAAAGTTGAATTTATTTGATTTTGTTCATCAAATTCTATACAAAATTGTCGGGTATTACAGAAGTCGTCAAGTTATTATATCAATCAAGCTGCTTGAAGAGTCTTGATATTCAAATCATAAAATAAAAATCAACCATACAAATTAAAATATACCTTCAAGTTTTTACCTTCAAAGTGTAACACCCAAAAACCTTGCGAGCATGCCACGTCGCGAGTAAATAATCAGATAAATAAAATAAAATATTCTTTAGTAAATAAATAGTGGGAAATAAAAATAAGAAATAACAATTATTAAAAATATGCTTAGAAATCATGGCTTGAAAAATGAATGAAAATTTTGTGATGCCTGCGAACGCGACGATAAAAGAATTATGAAACAAATTAATCACAAGGAAAAAAATGATAATAATAATAATAAAATAAAATGATATTATTACTACACAAACTTATAATAAAGTCTACATATATAACATTTAAATGAACAAGGAGTTAGATTTTTAACATCTGAATATAAGTATATAGTAAAGCTTAATGTGATTAAGGAAAAAAACTAATAATACAAAGATATATGTATATAATTGGAAGTTTAAGGAAACGGGTCGAAGACTGTAGAGGGGGTCCGGTTGGCTTACGAGGCAAGCTGTCCAGTGGTTATCAGATACAATAAGCCGAGAAGGAAATGGAGTAAGACGAATAGAAGATTGAAGAAAGAAGCTGGAAACGAAGAAGAACGGTGTGCTTTGGTTTTGGACGACAGAAAGAAAGAGTTGGAATTGAGAAGATTGAAGAAAGCTGAAGTAGGATGTGAAACAGAGGAACGAAAGCGAATCGTGATGCTGCCGATGCTACTACTACTGCTGCTAGATAATGAAGATGAAGGACGGTTGCTGCTGCTATGGGAGACTACGAACAGCAGAAAAGTGGCTCAAGCTGCTACGTTCTGGTTTGGAGTCAAAAACAGAGGGATGAAGCAAAGCAGAGCAGCTAACTACTGCTGGTGTCGCCAAACAAGGAGAACAGAGAACGACTGGCAGGGAAGCATTGGAAGTTTGGATGAGGGAGCTCGGCTGCTGCTGCTGTGGGGCGGAGGTGCACGAACAGAGGAAGGGAAGAAAGCAACGCATGAGCTGCTGCTGCTGCAACCCGAACGAGCAGAAGAGGAATGAAGAAGTTCCAGGTCGTAGCTGCTGCAACTACAACTGTTGCTGGTGGACGAATACAGAGCAAAGAAGAAGAACCAGCGCGGTGCTTTGTTACAGCTGGCCGTTGCATTGCTGCTGTTGTTGCTGGGAATTGATGAGTTGTACCGCTACTGCCATGGGGGTTCCTACCGAACAGACGAAGGGGAATGAAACAAAGGAAGCTAAACAGGGAAGGATGAAGCTGCAGCTCGTGGTTGCATGAACGGGGGTGGCTGCTACTGCTACGTTGAAGGTGAGATAAACCGAAAGCAGGGGAGGAACAGAGGTGGGATGCCATTGCAGCCACTGCTGGACGGAGATAGGAAGTTGATGGCATGCTCTGGTTTGGGACAAACAGCAAGATGATCTGGGTTGCTGGCCAAAAGGAACGTGCAGCAGCTGCTGCAATCCGGGCAAGGAGAAGAAGGCTAATGAAGCTATTGTTCATTTTTGCACGAACAGAGCATGGAGGTGAGGAAGGGGTTAATTGCTGTTGTTCCCTACTGCCGGACTGAAATGAAAGAAACAGAAGAGGAACCGGAGCAACATTACTCTGTGCTGTTGTGGCTGATGCAATGGCCGAATCAAGATGAGGAAATGAAGAAGAGGAACGCCATGTAAATGGTTCGTGAACTGATGGAAACGGAAATGAAGAACATGGATTAACTGATTTTGGTGATGATGTTGATTTTTCAGATTTAAGATTAATTTTCTGGTTGATGTTTGCAGAATAAAAATTGTAACAGTACATTTGCTATGGGAATTTATCATTGGACGTCATTCGCGCAAAGACGGGGATAATCAACCTAGTTTTGGATTCCTCTATGACAGGTATGGAAATTTAATATTATTTTACTTATTTATTTGTGTTATCTTGAAATAAAGATAGTTTAGAATAAATTATTGAAACGATTTAATTTATTTTAAACATTTAAAAAAATTGAAAGGAAAAATATAATGATCTTAGAACCTAATTTAAAAGATTCTACCGGTAGACTCCTAATTTAATTAAGAATAATTTTTATACAACAGAGGAAGAATAATATTGAAGATTTTAAA
>JAJIYU010018730.1:0-11075 GCA_030144865.1 Tinospora cordifolia
TTTATATTTTTATTTTTACAACTATAAATACCCGTCTTTTACATGTAATTATTCATTCAGAATTCCTCAACAAAGAATTCAATATTCTTAGATAGTATTTCTTTTTCCGTCTTCCTAGCCAAGTGCTGTGCTAACCTCTGCACACTGCAACAGCCACTACCAGTTTGCTATCGGTTTCAGATCTATTGTTTTGCTCCTATCGCTGCCACTGTGCCGATAACTGCTGAGAATCCTTTCGCTGCTCTGGTTTCGACCGTGCTGACCGTGCTTTTTGCCCACGGTGTACTGATCGCGATTTTTTCCACACTGCAGAAATCTCTTATTCTTGCTGCAGAATTTCTTGTTGCAGAAATTTCTTGTTCCAGAAATTTCTGCACCTTCCTCTCCACCTCTGCAGAAATTTCTTTGTTGCAGAAATCTCTTATTGTTGTTGTAGAATTTCTTGTTGCAGAAATTCTTGATCGTTCAAGAATTTCTTGTTGCAGAAATTTCTTGTTGTAGAAATTTCTGCACCTTTATCTCCACCGCTGCAGAAATTTCTTGTTGCAGAAATTTCATGTTGCGATTTATTGTTGCTGTTTTAGGAACGCTACCGCCACTCAGCGCCGTTTCCTCTTGCCACCTTCATCTCCACCGCTGCTGGCTGTGATCTTCATCTCTGTTGCAGAATTTCTTTTTTATCCCCTGTTTTGCTACTGCTCACCGCCCCTACTGCCGTGCTGGTCATCATTGTTAAACACACTAATCTACTGATCGTTGTGCTGATCTGTTTTGCTCATTACCACGATCATTGCCAATCGTGATCTATTTGCTGCTGCACACCGTGCTTGCCGTCGTTCTGCTATTTTTTGCTAGTTGATTGTTGTTTAGTTGCTGATTTCCAGCACCCGTCACGGCTTGTCGCTGTCGTTGGAAGGATAAAATCTTTTTTTCCACAGGTCTCCTGTTAGTCGCGAAGCTCACCCCGTGGTAAATTATTCTCCAACAATTCTCAAAATAACTTCAACCAACAATCTTACTCGTCCCATTAAGATCACTTTAGATGGGATGAATTACAATATTTGGGCACAAAAAATGTCCATATTTCTCATTGGGCATGGCGCTATGTCACCGACGAAAAGCAAGAACTTACACAAGGTACCAAGGAGACTGATGCTGAATTTGAAGAGCGGCATGAACTTTGGGCTAGTTTTCACTGTAAGATTTTATCCTGGTTCGTAAATACTTCTGTGCCATCTATCCAGGTTCTATTGCCAAAATTTCATAATGCTCACCTTACATGAAATTTTTTGGCCAACTGATATAATTGCTCGAGTGATTTAACACTTCATTATCAGTTGAAATCTCGTTTACAACACTTACGATAAGCACCAGGTTAGTCAATTTTAGACTATCACTCGCAAATGAGTGCTTTATGAGATCAATCCAGATATTACGCATCCCTCCTTTGCTAAAGCCTTTTAGTCATATCGAGATCGTCGTCGATTGATTCAATTTATGATGGGTATACGCGATGATTTTGAACATGCACGTGCTTCTCTTCTTCATCGAACTCCTCTTCTGACACTTGAGACTGCACTTACTGGATTAATCTCTGAAGAAATACGTCATGCTGCTAAACTTAGCATGACCTCTGACTATGTTATGGTAACCTCTACTCCTTCCCTAGTTCCTGAACAACAGATTTTTGCTGTTGTTTCAAAAGTACTAGGGAAAGGTAAAAACAAATTTATTGGGCAATGTTATAAGTGTGGCTATTTTGGACATCGTGGTTCTGAATGTAGACGATCAAGAAATAATTCGACTAAAATAAATAATTCTAGTCGCACTGCTGCTTCTACTGTCTCTGCCGCACCAAACACATCTGAAGCACCCACTTTGTCTCTTACTACAGCTGATCTTGAGGCACTTGTACAACAAGTTCTATCCAAAGCACCCACTGCTCTTTCCGTTCAATTAGGTAATACCTCACCTTGGTTTATTAACTCTGCTTGTTGCAATTACATGACCTCTGATATCTCGTTAGTTTCACATAGTAACGATAATCCACTTATTTCTGCTATCTATACTGCTGATGGATCAAGTATGTCTATTAGTCACACTGGTACTGTCTCCACATCCAATCTCTTTCTTCCTAACACACTTATTCTTCCAAAATTATCACTTAACTTCTTTTCAGTTGGCCAACTTGTCAAAAATGATTTTATTTTAACCTTTTTTGATAAAGGATGTGACGTGCAGGATCAGAAGACGGGGCGACTGATTGGGACCGGGCATAAAGTTGGTCGTCTTTTTAAGCTTACTTCTCTACATGTACCTTCTTCTACTCCTTCTATTGTTGCGTCAGTTTCTACTTATAGTTTATGACATTCACGCCTAGGACATGCATCTTTGTTTGGAATTAAAATGTTAGCTCTTACTGGTTGTTTAGGCCAAGTTAATTTTGAAAAATTTAATTGCATTCATTGTCAACTGAGCAAAAAAGCGCCTTACCCTTCAATAAAAGTGAATCCGTTTTATCAATCCCTTTTGATCTTGTCCACTCTCTGATATCTGGGGTCCTACTCCCATACCTACTAAAGGTGGATCTCGATACTTTGTGATCTCTATTGATGATTTCTCTAGATATACTTTGTTATATCTCTTAAAAGATCGTTCAGAATTGCTTGATGTTTTTCATTCCTTTCAAAAAATGATTCACACTCAATTTGGGAGAGAGATCAAAATTTTTCGTGGTGATAACGCCCCAGAATACACATCTACTGCCTTTCTTGAAACTCTAAAGAGTAGTAAGATTTTATACCATTGATCATGTCCATATACCTCTCAGCAAAATGGTCGTGCTGAACGAAAACATCGACACATTTTGGATACTGTTCGATCTCTTCTCCTTTCTGCTCAATTATCCGAACATTTTTGGGGAGAAGTAGCACTCACTGCCATCTACAATATTAATCATATCCCCTCCTCCACTATAGTTGGTCAAACTCCATATGCAATTTTATATGGGAAAACACCTGATTATTCTGTGTTAAAAACATTTGGTTGTGCATGTTTTGTCTTACTACCTCCACATGAACGTTCCAAGTTGGAACCTTATTCACGTCTCTGTTGTTTTCTCGGGTATGGCATTGAACATAAGGGCTATCGTTATTATGATCCCATTGCACAAAGACTTCGCATATCTCGTCATGTGCAATTCTGGGAACATCGGCCATTTATGTCTCTTTCCACAATGTCCCCATCACCTCGTTCCCCCTTCTTGTTCATTGATTCTTCTTCAGACATATTTTCTGACTCTTATGTAGGTGAAGCAATTTCATCAAACTCCAACTTATCTAATGGAACTAATCCGCTTGCAACGTCGGCCGATCCAATCAACACATCACCTGAGTCTCTTCCTACACCTGAACTACGATGCTCTAGTCGAGTAAGAACTCTTCCATCCCATCTTCAAGATTATCATTGTTTCTTTGCCCTTGCCACTTTGTATGGGCCAACCACCTATCGCGAGGCTAAATCTGACTCATTATGACAACAAGCTATGACTGAAGAACTTTAGGCTATGGAAACCACTCATACTTGGGATCTAACTGACTTGCCTCAAGGTAAGACTGTAGTAGTATGTAAATGGGTGTTCAAGATTAAAACTCGTGCAGATGGATCCATCGAACGCTATAAAGCACGACTCGTTGCTAGATGTTTCACAAAAGAATATGGTATTGATTATGAAGAAACCTTTGCTCCAGTTGCTCATCTTACGACTTTTCGCTCTTTACTTACGATTTCTGCTGTTCGCAAGTGGAAGATGCTCCAAATGGATGTTAAAAATGCATTTCTTAATGAAGACTTGCTCGAGCAAGGCCTTGAGCACCAGCTAGGAAAAGTCTGTCGTCTTCGTAAAGCCATATATGGTCTCAAATAGTCTCCTAGAGCTTGGTTTGCTAAGTTTAGTTCTGTACTCTCTCAATAGGGATTCACATCCAGCTCTTATGACTCTGCTTTGTTTCTACGACGCACAGAGGCTGGCCTTATTATTCTTCTACTTTATGTTGATGACATGGTCATTACAGGAGATGATGTTTTAGGAATTCATGCCTTGCAAAAATTTCTTGGTCAGACTTTTGAAATGAAAGATTTGGGCACACTAAGCTACTTCTTAGGCCTTGAAGTTACCTCAAGCTCTGATGGATATTATCTTTCTCAAGCTAAGTATGCCTCTGATCTCCTCTCTCGTGCTGGCTTGACTGACAGTAAAATTGTTGATAGTCCCTTAGAGACAAATGTCAAGTTACTGCCCAATTATGACACGCCTCTACCAGATGCAACGTTGTATAGACAGTTAGTTGGTAGTCTTATCTACCTTACTGTTACTCGGCTCAAACTATCTTATGTTGTTCAGCTTATAAGTCAGTTTATGCATGCTCCAAGATCTTCTCACTATGCCGTAGTTTTACGTATACTTCGATACGTAAAGTGTACCATGTTCTATGGTCTTCATTTCTCTGCCAACTCCTCCTTAGCCCTTCATGCCTTTTCAGGTGCTGATTGGGGTAGTGATCCAATAGATCATCGTTCCATTACTAGATATTGCTTTCTTCTTAGCTCATCATTAATCTCTTAGAAGAGCAAGAAACAAACTTTTGTCTCACGCTCTGGTACAAAAGCTGAATATCGCGCTCTAGCAGATACCACTTTTGAGTTGTTATGGATTTGATAGTTGTTGCAAGACATGAGAGTCTCTTTTTTTGCCGGTTCCACTCTTCACTGTGATAACATGAGTGCTATACAAATTGCTCATAATGATGTGTTCCATGAACGAACAAAACACATTGAGATTGATTGTCATTTCATTTGTCAACATATCAAACAAAATACACTTTGTTTGACCCACGTCGCATCTGTCGATCAACTTGTAGACATTTTCACTAAAGCACACCCACTTGGTCGACATTAAATCCTAGTTGACAAACTCAAGATGACTTCTTATCTACCACCTTAAGTTTGAGGGGGATGTTACTATATATATAGATATACATCTTTTATAGATATTATACTGTATCTATAAGATATTACTACACACACACACACACACACACACAGACATATATGTATATATATAATCTTATAGATATTATATTATACTGAATCTATATAATTTTAAAGATATTATGCTGTATCTTAGAGATATTATACTGTATATTTTATATTTTCATTTTTATGCCTTTGTACAGCTATAAATACCCTTATTGTATATGTAATTATTCATTCAGAATTCAACAAGGAATTCAATATTCTTCAATATCATATTAAACCATTTCTGTTGTAAACTTGTCAAGCTCATCAAGGATAATACATTATACATTATTTTTTTCTCAAAGCTAGTTCTAAATTGTGCGAATGCCTCAATGTCGCAAACAGAAACTACTTAGCACGAGCCTTTTAAGTCAAGCTTGGATTTGAATATCTGAGTTTTTTGATAAGCAAAGGGATTGGAATTATTAGAATTAAGACAATTTTTAATTTTAAAAAGTAAATTAGTTAAAAAATGGAAATAACAATTAACTAATTCTTTTTCAAATAATATTAGTACATTTTGAAACTTTTGTTCATTTTTCAGAAAAAGCAAATCATCATTCTGTCAGCCTTTTTTTTCCTTTCATTTTTTAGAAAAACCATATATAAAAATAATTAAATTCATATAAGGAAATTTAAATAAATTGGAACTTATGTTATATGCACCTTAATGTATTTAAAAATAGTTTAATTAAATTAATTTATAAATTGAACCTTAATATGAATATTTAGATTTCTAATTTAAAATAATTGATTTTCTTTTATACATATGCATATGAAGAGAAGAATATATTTTAGTGAATTGGCTGTTTTCTCACCTTTTAAAGTGTTTGAAATGTAATTAATAGATAACATAAAGTTTAGTATAGTAATTGTGAAATTGCTACACAAAGGTCAGAAAAATTGAGTTGAAGGGCTAAAATGGCCCAAGGCTTGATTTCTTTTGTGACTTATAAGGGTTGAAATGACTCCTTTTATTAAGGAAAATAGACATTTTTTTTTAACCAACAGTAAGTCATATCAACATCTGCTAATACATGCTAGCATCTATTAACCCATTTCATCACCACTTGATCATGTAGGCCATAAGTGAGGGTCAGAAAGGTATGAAAAATTGGATATGGGAGCTAAAATGGCCCGAACCCAACTTTGGGGCTTGATATGTTCAGAGAACTATACCTTTGGGGGTTAAATTGACCCTTTTTCCTCTAATAATTCACTTAAGAAGTGTACTGTTTATACTTTTTGCAATTACACTATGTTGTGGAATTTTCAACATTGTCTCCTTAAATTAACTTTTATAAGCTCAACAATACTCTTCAAACAGACCTTTATACTTACTACTAATATTTGCAAGAACACATTACGTTTTTCTTTCTTTTTTTTTTTCAATTTCTTTTTCAATAATAACATGAAACATTTTGAAGTAACACAACCTGGTCCTTTGTTTTAATTGATAAACTCACTTTTCTAGAATGATCATAATGAAGATCACATAATATCGAGCACCTCCACAACTCTTAGCATTCATAGAGCAAACATTAGTATAAATCTGATGTAACATATTAGGTGAAAAACTTTACAACTGCATGAATTTGATTGATTAATAGCCATACTACTTCTTGACAAAAATTTTCATCACATTTTTACTGAAATGATCAAGTCTCATGTGCCAAAGTTGCATGGGCGCTCGATTTGCTCGTGTCAAGGGTTGACTGCTTCCTCGCCAAATATTTTAAAAGTCAATTCTAATATTCTCATCTTTGAATGAGGAATACACACACACTTTTACCAACTACAACATCTATTTTCAAATGTATAAGTACTCTTCAACCCACTGCTCTCAACACAACTAAAAACTTGCAACAATTACCAGCAAGAGCACAATTAAAATTGAAATCACACTACTATGGCAGCCCTTCATTCCAATCTTCTTCTATCTTCATCAGTTTCTCCAAGTCCTCCAAAACAAGAAATCAGAGTTACTCTTCATGTTCTTAAAGAACTCAGATTCCCAGGTTTCTCGATTCAAAAATTACCAACTAGCAGAAACTTGGTGGTGAATTGAACAAGAAAATAGATCACTACACTGCAATTCATATTGGGCAACAACTGAATCTCGATATCAAGAAAAGACAAGCAGAAGCCGGATCATTAAGTTCCAATATGGTTGCGGAGCTTTACGCAATCACGGACGCAGTAGCAGACAGAGTAGAGATGCACACTAGCATTGGAGAGCATCGAAACAACTAGAACAACCTCCTTCTTACTTCAATCAATGCAATCACAGTAACTACAGCCACCATGGCTGGATTAGCGGCAATTGGTGGAGTTGGAGCACCTCTTTTGGCCCTGAAATTGTCTTCCACTCTCAAGTACTTGACAGCCACTGCAGTACTGCTAGTTATGAACAAGATCCAACCCTCTCAACTTGTTGAATGTTAGTGAAATGCATTAAGCTCATTCAGTTATCCAGAATGTCAATCAGCATCTTTCAGAAGAATATTCCCAACACCAGATTTAGATTTAGATTTCCTGCCAGTATTTTCGTCAGAATATTATTTGCAATACTTTGTTTTTTGCAGCACTTTAATTTCTGTAATTCTATTTTCTGTAGCACTCTGTTTTCTATAATTCTGCAATTCTGTTAGCTCAGCTTTCTGTTAGGATATGGGTATAGAGATTAAGACATCTGTCTTTGCTTATCAACAGTTGTATTTCATTCTCTATTCATTATAAATTATAGTCATCTCTGCTGGAATCATTTAAGCAGAGCTTCAACTATTTCTCCTCTATTTTCCTTACATGGTATCAGAGCCATTAGGCTAACGCCATGGTTGATCGACCATCATATTCATCTGTTCCTCAAGTGGATCCTGTAAGGTCCAATACCTCTTTTCCAACTATTTCTCAATCTGCAGTCATTGCTCCCTTTGGCCATGCTCTAAACCAAAGTCTATCAATCAAATTAGATCAAAATAATTTTCTACTATGGAAGTCTGTAATCTTGTCGATGATCAGAGGATATAAATTAGATAGATATATTCTGGGAACAATGCCTTGTCCATCCCCTATCTTGGTTGATATTGGAGAAGCTAATCCAGCATTCGAAGAATGGGTGAGCTGTGATCAACTTCTTCTTGGATGGTTGTTGAATTCGCTTACAGAGCAAATTGCTTCTTAGATAATTGGTCATGAAACATCTCATGCAACTTGGAAAGCAATCGAAGAAGTTTGTGGAGCTCATAATCGGGCCAAAATACAAATCAGTCGTACAAACATTTAAACGACTAGGAAAGGTGGAAAAATAATGAGTCAATACCTCAATAATCTTAAAGAAAATGCTGATAGCTTAGCTGCTATTGGAGCTCCTTTTTCAGAATCAAATCTAATATCGTGTACCCTAATGGACTCGATGCTGAATTTTTGCCAATCACTACACTTCTCCAAGACAAGGCTAATTTCTCTTGGGCAGATATGCATGCTTCTCTTCTAAGCTATGAGACTAAACTTCAAACACCTCAATCAAACCAGTTAGCTAATGTAATTCCCTCATCAAGTGCTTAACCAAATACTTCCATCAACACTGCTTTCACAAAAACTATGCAAAAATAGTCTCATTCAACGACTCCTCAGCAGGGAAATTAGAATATACGATCTCAATAATCTAACAATAAAGGAGGAAGCAATTCATGTGGTTGGTCTAGAGGACGAAGAGGTCGTGGTTACAAAAATTCGAATTGATCCACATGCCAAATTTGCAGCAAATATGGCCACTCAGCTGTTATTTGCTACTATCGCACGAATGTTACCTACATGGGATCTCCAACTCCTCTGGGACCTCGTCCTACACAAAATTTCAATCCTCCTACTGCATTTGTGGCCACTGTTGATAACAATTCAGATGGGTCTTGGTACATTGACAGTGGCGCCTCTTCTCATGTTACCCGGGACCCTTCTCAGTTGAGTATGCGCTCAGAATATACAGGTAATCAATCATTAGTAGTTGGTAATGGTAGCTCCTTATCCATTTCTCATTTTGGCAATGCTTCTTCTCCATCTCTTCCTTTATCGCTGAATTTTCCCAACACTTTATGTGTTCCAAATCTTAATAAAAATTTCATAAGGGTGTCTAAACTTATTCAAGATAATAATGTTTTTCTAGAATTTTTTGCTAACCATTGTCTTGTGAAGGATTTACGTACCAAGGCGGTGCTTCTCCGGGGAATTCTTAAAAACGGGTTATATCAAGTTACCAATCCTTCTCCTCAAGCTTATATATTGGTTCTATTTTCCTCTAGTTTTGCTTCTCCAAATGTATGGCACCTACGTTTAGGCCATCCTTCTAAAAATGTCTTACATCATGTACTTCGCAGTTGTAATCAATCAAGTTCATCAGTTAATCATGATTTCTGTTTAGCTTGTAGGTTAGGTAAGAGTCATGCGTTGCCATTCCAAAAATCATCTACATGTACTACTTCTATTTTAGAATTAATACATACTGATATTTGGGTTCCTTCACTAGTTCCTTCTATGGATGGTTTTCGATATTACATTCATTTTCTTGATGAATTTTCACGTTTTACTTGGATCTACCCTCTTAAACATAAATCCGAGGCTTTACCCATGTTTATACAATTCAAACTTCTTGTTGAAAAACAATTTTCTGCTAGTATTAAACGTGTTCAATCAGATTGGGGTGGTGAATATCTTTTGAGTCTTTTCTCCTACAACATGGAATTGTTTTTCAACACCCATTCCCCTATACTCATGAACAACATGGCCTTGCTGAAAGGAAACATCGCCACATTGTTGAGACTAGCTTATCCTTACTTGCTCATTCTAATCTTCCTTATTCTTTTTGGTGGGAAGCTTGTCACACAACTGTCTTTCTCATAAATCGCCTCCCCACCATGGTTTTAAACAATATGTCTCCATATCAAAAACTCCTCTATCGTCCACCAGATTATTCTATTCTTCGTGCTTTTGGTTGCTCATGCTATCCATACATTCGTCCATTTAATAAAGTCAAATATCAATTTAAATCTGAGCGTTGTTTATTTCTTGGATATAGTCAATCACATAAAGGGTATAAGTGCCTAAATTCCAAAGGTAGACTTTATATTAGCCAACATGTTCTATTTGATGAAAAAGAATTCCCCTATCCAGCAATGTTATCTTTTCATTTTTCACGCTCTTCAACCACCACTTCCCCATATTCCTCGATTCCTCTTCCATGTGGTTCAAATCCTCTATTTTCTACTATCTCTCTCACTTCTACAAACCAATCCTCACAGTTTCCCCTTCCCTCTCCATCAGCCACAGATTATTCTCCCAATCTCCAATTTTCTACTTCTTCACAAAATCTTCCTTTAAGACCTATTTTGCCTACTTCTCCTTCTCCCTTGTCTTCCCCCCTCCTGCTACCTTATAGACTCATCCTATGATTACAAGAGCCTAGAACGACATTTTCAAGAAGCGAAATATAACGACATTGACTGTTTCTACTGCTAATTCTTCTCTTATTCCCAACAGTGTTAAAGAAGCACTACAATCACCTCATTGGCGCACAGCTATGGAGTCTGAAATTTCTGCTTTGAAATCTTTGGGAACATAGACATTAGTTCCATCCTTGGCTGCTCAAAAACAGTCTCACAATCTAGTTAGTAATCAGTGGGTCTTCACCATTAAACATAACTCCGATGGCTTGATCAACCGGTATAAAGCAAGGCTTGTTGCAAAAGGTTATAGCCAAATTCCGGGCATCGATTCTGATGATACTTTTAGTCCAGTTATTAAACCATCAACCATTCGCATTGTTCTCTCATTGGCAGCCTCCTTTAATTGGTCTCTTAAGTAGTTGGATATTAATAATGCTTTCCTTCATGGTGAACTAACTAAGACTGTTTTTACCCCTCAACCAGAAGGCTTTGTGGATCCCTCCAAACTCGATCACGTTTTCCATCTTCCTTGCGCTTTGTATGGTCTAAGACAATCTC
>JAJIYU010018731.1:0-11135 GCA_030144865.1 Tinospora cordifolia
TTCAGGGAATTAAATTACATGAAGACCATGAATATTAGTTAGGTTCTTCTTATTTAAAAAGTTTCTAATTTTTATGTAAGGGCATGTTGCCCAAGTTTTAAGACTTCTGCTCTAATATTTTTTTAAATTATGTACTCAATTTTATTTAATTAATTGAGTTTATGAATTTCAGTGATTTCTTATACTATTGCCTTATTAAATTCTTAATTTTAAGTTATGTATGGTTAAATACGGTCAAGGCATGAAATGACTAAAATAGAAAGTCAAGTGTGCGTCGCTTGTAATGTAACACCAGCCCGGCCTGCCGTTTGGTTTAGTCCACTGTCAAGAAAAATGGTGGATGCATCTAATGCTTAATGATACGGGGGTTGGGGTGTTATAGCAATCCCTTCAATTCTTGAGTAATCTTGAACAGTTCTTGAGTGTTCTTGAGTGTTCTTGAGAGTTCTTGAGTGTTTGGAAGCTTTGAAGTAACAAAACTTTGTTAGATTTTAGAGGTGTGTGGAAGAGACCTATTTAAGGTGGAAGTGACTTCTAACTTTTATTTCTTTATTTTAATTTGAATAAGTCTTGCATGTGTGATGATGTTTTGAAGTTGAATGACTGAATATGTATATTAAATATATATGTTTTATACATGTTTAGAAATCAAGAATAATGATGCATGATATGCTTAAATTGTGTCATGAATAAATATTTGATGGTTCATGTTATGTACATGTTGCATTGATGGTTTAATCTGATATTGTGTGTTTTATCACTAAGAAAAGATTAAATAATGATTCAATCCACGTACCAGCATGATGATGGACTGCATAGTGTCATCGTGTGTGTTCCACCCCCCCTCCCGATCTGGCTTGCTGACTTACCTTTGATGATTTTGAACTAGGTTTCCAAGAGTGATCCCACTTCATAGATATTGGGTTTGAGTTCCAAGAGTGATTCTCTCTCCCAACGATGTGGAACACAAAGATTAAACCCTTTCAGTCCGAATGTCAACCATAAAGAAGAAATTTGTTTGAATCGCCTAATGTTCAAAAGTTTTTGATATGCTTGGTTTGTTTGAATTGAAATAATGATTTAAATGTTTGAAAAGATTCACTGGGCTATGTGCTCAGCCCTTCCTTCTATTTGTCAGGTAATTGATTTACATGAAGACCATAAACATTAGTTAGGTTCTTTTTATTTAAAAAGTTTTTAATTTCTATGTAAGGGCATGTTGCCCAAGTTTAGAATCTTCCGCTGTAATAATTTTCTTCAAATTCAAATTATGTACTCAATTTTATTTAATTAATTAAGTTTATGAATTTTAGTTATTTCTTGTATTATTGCCATATTAAATTTTTAAATTTAAGTTATGTACTGTTAAATATAACCAAGGCATAAAATAATTGAAATAGAAAGTGATGCAAGTTGTGTACTTATAAATATAACACCGGCCTGACTCGTCGTTTAGTTTAGTCCACTGTTAAGAGAATGGTGGTCATTTCCAATGCTTAAAGATGCAGGGTTTGGGGTGTTACAAACATAAATACCCTTTCTACAAAAGGAGTTGGGATGCATGTAGCAATTATTTTCTAAACCTTGGAACGCCTTATAATCAATTCATAAGCTAGTGTACTAGTTAGGGATTTTTAGAAATAGTATTCTGAGTATCTCATTTACAAGTAATATCAATCAAATATATAAATAAATATACACAAACAAAAGAAAATACTTGATAAATGATAAACATCAAAAAATTAATGTTTGTCATCCTGAGCATCTTGAGCGGCCTGACGGCATAAGGTTGTCCAAATTGAAATCAATTCTTGGATTAACTTAACAGGCAATAGTAAAAGGACAAATCTATGCTTAATTCTATCCATTGAACTATCATCCCACAAGAAATTGTTTGAGATGGCCATCTAAGCCTCCCAGTATTGATAAGTAAATTGCTAGATTATAGAGATATATAACAAAGCATATCAAGGCCAGTGGTTTGAATCTTTTCATGATTTTCTGAGCAATAATCCGTGGATCATATACATATACGTACATCTATATTACAGCTTTTTGAACTCGTTAAACTTATTAACAAACATTCCCACATGAATGCATGTTCTCATCATCAATATATTTGTTTAATTGGAGATACAAACTAGACCATTAACAATCATTCAAACATAAAAAGAAGGTTTGATTGGTTTGAAGGTTCACAAGCCTCAAGCGGCAATCAGGGCAAAGGCCAATGAATTGGATGTAGGTGGCTCAAATTAGTTTATAAGTCGATTTTGTTTATTTATAATAAATATTATGGTTGAGAGGATCAAAAATTTATCACAAGTTTTGAAATGCAAAACTTAACAAAGTGCTTAAATGGCAACTATAGAGAAAACACTCTGGTAATCAATTAA
The DNA here is from genome assembly GCA_030144865.1 of Tinospora cordifolia. Taxonomy (NCBI): domain Eukaryota; kingdom Viridiplantae; phylum Streptophyta; class Magnoliopsida; order Ranunculales; family Menispermaceae; genus Tinospora; species Tinospora cordifolia. The sequence goes on from JAJIYU010018731.1 coordinate 2,397, forward strand.
TGGAGTATATATATTTGTTGTATGTATAGATATAGTATATGATACAAGGCAAAGAGTATAGCAAAGAGTTCTTAGTTCTTATTTGTCACGGCCTAGCTAGGAGTGTGAGACTCTAATATGCAAGCTATTGAGAGGATTAAGCAAAATCAGTTACCTAAACCAAAAATCATGAGACAGACCTGAATCGAGCAAAAAATCAGATAGAGAATCGCATGATGGTGACTTGAACCAAAAACTTCCAACAAAAAACACACCAAATTGCATAAAAAAACATCTCCATTAACTAAAAAAAAACCTACATGAAAAAACAATCGTGTGATGTCAAAGACGAGAGAGGCAAGAGGAAAATCTGCAAGCAGTCGAAGACGAGCAAAGCAATTTGAGCAATCGAGAAGATGATGATGATGATTCTAGTTTTCTTTCTTTCTCTTCTGAATCTTTGAGAGTTGAGGTAATGGATTCGAGCACTCGGATCTAGTTGCGCTCTGTTGGGGATAGAAAGAGATGGTGGCGTCAGGGCTGCTTGAGCCATTCTCGCATCTCAGAAATGAGAAGGAGCAACCAGAAACAGGACAACCGAATTTATTTAAGAAACGGTTATAAGAAACACAGCAACCAAATTTTTATAATAAATAGTAGCAAAATTATTATTTTTGTTATTGAAAGTATATTCAACAATATTTCAGCAATAAAACAAAATTTGTTGCTATTTTTTTGAAATTCTTTTAATCAAATAGCAATAAAATTTTTTTTTGTAGCTAAAAACAATATTTAGCAACAAAAATTATTTTGTTGCTAAAAATGTTGTTGCTAAATATCAAAATTGGTGTAGTGTACCTCAAGAACGGATCTCAGATGGGCTGAGAACTACTCCATTAAATATCAGACCAACACAATTTTTCTGCAAATTTTCAGCTGCAACAATGTCCAACAACACCTTTTTGTGGTTATCTTAGCCTCAGATGGATGGAAACTTTGACCAATAGTTTGTGCAATGTTGTAGAGGGTAGTAAGGGCTTTCCAAAGAGACCTGGATCATTGAAAACGGATACAGATTGAGGGAGAAATGAGCTATGGAAGATAGGTTGCAGGAACTGAAAAATGGGAGTTCTGCTCAAAATGGGGGTTTTGTTCCATGTTGAGGTGGCCTTGCTGGCAAATGGGAGAGCCACGTTGCCATCCATGTGGCCCATGAGCTACCATGCAAGATAACTTGTTGGCACCATGTATTGGCCTGCTCAAGAGGTTAAAAGGATGACAAAAACCATGACTCAAAAATCATGAGTTTGCTGTTGTTTCTAGAAATTTCAGTGAAAATCACAAAGAAAGAAGGAGGGGGCATATTGGCCTGCTCAAGAGGTTAAAAGGATGACAAAAAATATGGCTTAAAAATCATGAGTTTGCTATTGTTTCTAGAAATTTCAGTGAAAATCACAAAGAAAGAGGGAGGGGGCATATAGGCCAGCCCACACCTTGACCCAAAAATTGCGGGGGCCAAAAGCCCACGTTGGATTTGAATCGCACGGGCTCCCAGCCCGTGAGCTAAGAATTTTGGCCCGCACGGGCCGTGAGCCAGTGCCGCTGAAAATTTGAATTTATTTTTTTTATTTTTTTCTTCTTTATTTTGTTTTCCCCTTGCTCTTTGTATACGTGTGTATATATACATGTATTTATGTATATTTTTTCCTTTATTATTTTTATCATTTATACATTATCAAGCTCTTCGAAATCTTCAATTACACCTCCATTTTCATCATTTATACATTTTTTTTCAAAGATTGAATATTCAACCAAAATTTGTATTTTTCTCCCAAAAATTTCATTATTTACTTTAAAATTTTAATCATAACTCCAAAAATTTAATAATCATCTCGAAAAATTATATTATCTCCGAAAATTATATTTCTCTTATAATTTCATGTATTCTCTTCTCAAATTATATATTTTTCAATTATTTTAATTTTCTTCAATCAATAATTTAAAATTAGAAAAAATTGAGAAAATTCATATATTTTCATTCAAATTTTAGAAAAATACATGTATTAAACTAATAAATTTTTGTGTATCAAATTATGGGTCATCACATGATGTTTGGCTTTGATGTCATATTACCAATGTGAATCCAAAAGTAGAAAACAAAAACAGGATTAGAGATAGAAAGAAAAGGAAGAGAATGAAGTTTTTCGAATATATATATATATATATATGTGTGTGTGTGTGTGTGTCTATTACATAACAACTCTCAACAATTAGCTTGATGATAACTAACCATAATAACTAGCTAACTATAATAGTTATAGTTATAAATTACAATATTTATAAATGTTAAGTGAATAAACATATATTTTAAGAAATGAATGTATGATGAGATTTTGGAAAAGTAAGGTCTTAGTTGGATATAAAGCTATATTCATTGTAAGCAAGAAATGTAATGATTGGAGCCAATGATGAATAGATGACAGCCGAAATCAAGATGTTTATATGAATTGTGGATTACAGTGATAGGCACCATTGAGATACATCACACCTTAAAAATTGGTGCGCAGCTTTATGTCTCCACCAATATTTGAAGCCGGCGGTAGATTATTTATCAAATAAATTTTCAAGGATCAAAAACAAGGAAAACATCATCACCTAGTTGAATTTATCTAAACTTTGGTACAAGATGAAAGTTGTTTTCTCTAGTTTTCTTCCGCCTTTTGTGATTGTGGCGTTATCAATGATACAGCTAGTATTGGGTCGAGACAAGTAATAACGGACTGATATTTGAATATGGTGTATGATCCCCTATTTCTATATATTTAAATCATGATTGAAGAGATGAGAGAGCGCCGTTTTATTTTTATTTTTTATTTTTAAAAGAAAGGTATTAAAGGAAAAGGAAATGCAAAACAGTGCATGTGGAACACACTGTGTCAGAAACCTCAATAAAATTGATGCCACCGATCGACTTGAGAAAAAAAGTCCATTAGCCAATGCTATTGCTCTCATGTGAGGCAATGGCATTTCACCATATATGGCTAAAGGAATTATTAAGTTTGCCTCATCCATTACTTGTCTACGAATTTGGAAACATTACCGAACAACCACAGTATTTAAAGAAGTGCTAACATCATGTAGGATATGTAACAAAACTTTAGGCCCATGTGACAATCTTCTAGCTATTCAGCACCTCCATCATCAGAGAAAAAAAAGGTTTTTTTTTTTAAAAAAAAAGGTTCTTTCATTCGTCATAGATTGCATCACCATCAATTTGATTTTGAGTATTATTTTCAAATTCAAAATAAAAGCAATTCTCATGAATAACACATACCAATTACCTTTGGGCAAAAGTATATATCGTGTCAATTGATATAAATATACGCTATTAGATGAGATCCTAAGGAGCTTAGTTGACAGTTAGTTAAAGCAATAAGATTGTTAGAAGTTAATTGCCAGTTGTTACAATGATTTACGTGTGTCAGCTTCTTAATGAAGTACAGACTGTTATATATATAGCTGTAAAAGAAGTTGTTAATGAAACGGATGATGGAAGATCATAATTCATCTTTCTCCAATCGATTTCCTTTCTTCTTCTTGCCTCTGCTTATGAGAATAGAATTGAAGATTATTTGATAATCTAACACAACACCTGCCAAATTAAATTTATTGAGCTGAGTGTAATGTTTTTTAATCGTTTTAATATGTGAAATAGATTGATACCAAAAAGATAGAATTACAGCCGTTCATTTAGGTTTACAGTTTTTTAGTTGGATATTTGAGCAACATTTCTTGCCAAGTATGCGTAGCAGATAATGTTGTAAGCTCGGTCCTCATCAAGGGCCTAATAAGTCGACAGAAAGCAAACACGGACTCACTAATCATGACCTGAAAGGACACACCCAACCCCAGTGTCACCGGCTGGTTCAATTTGCTGTCGTGTTACTCCGCTCGATTCCTGCCATTCAACTATTTGGAAAACATTAAGAAAAGTCATTAATTAGGATAAGAGATAAATAAAATTTTAGTTTAAGTTTTCTTTAGTTCATTAATAATTTGTAAGAAGCTTTACCAAGTTCTATGGACTCTTTGGTCCATGATGATGTAAGCTAATGAAACTCTATTTAAACTGCTGCGAACTCACACACTCTTTCCAATCAAAACACAACAAATCTCTCTCTCTCTCTCTCTCTCTCTCTCTCTCTCTCTCTCTCTCTCTCTCTCGCCCTGCAACTCCCTCTTTCTCTGGTCTGCATTAAGAGAGATGAACGACCAGAGAACTCATAGAAATGTCGTCCCGGGAACGGATGAAGGTTATAATCCAGAAATTATTCCTTCTCCGGTGAAACCTAGAACAAGGAACAAGTACGCCTTTGCTTGTGCTATTTTGGCTTCCATGACTTCAATATTACTGGGCTATGGTAAGTATTGTAGCTACAACTTGGTTCTCGTTGAATTGACTATAGTCATACATAATTAAATGGTCGGGTTAGAGTTCAAAGATAATTAAATTTAACATGTTCGTTTCTATGTGTTTAATTTGCAACTACAGATGTTGGCGTAATGAGTGGAGCAATTATATTCATCAAACGCGACATAAAGATGAACGACGTACAAGAAGAAGTCATAATGGGCATCATCAATCTCTACTCGCTAATCGGTTCAGCAGCTGCTGGAAGAACCTCAGATTGGATCGGACGTCGTTACACCATCGTATTTGCCGCTGTAATATTCTTCATAGGCGCCTTGTTAATGGGTCTTGCTCCAAACTACGCCGTCCTCATGTTAGGTCGTTTCGTGGCTGGCGTCGGTGTCGGCTACGCTCTAATGATTGCTCCAGTGTACACCACCGAACTCTCTCCGGCTTCGTCCCGAGGCTTCTTAACCTCCTTCCCGGAAGTCTTCATCAACTGCGGTGTCTTGCTAGGCTTTGTCTCCAACTACGCCTTCTCCAAGTTCCCAGACCATCTCAGCTGGCGACTCATGCTTGGTATAGGGGCGATTCCTTCCGTACTGCTCGGAATCGGCGTTTTAAGCATGCCCGAGTCACCACGTTGGCTCGTGATGCAGGGTCGACTTGGGGAAGCGAAACAAGTGCTCCTGAAAACCTCCGATTCTGAAAACGAAGCGGAGTCACGACTGGCTGATATAAAACAGGCCGCTGGTATACCGGAGCAATGCAATGATGAAGTCGTTGAGGTACCGAAACAAAACCGTGGAGGTGGTGTATGGAAAGAGCTGTTTCTCCACCCAACGCCAGCAGTCCGACGTGTCTTAATTGCAGCCATTGGGATCCATTTCTTCCAACAAGCGTCTGGGATAGACACAGTGGTGCTTTACAGCCCTAGGATTTTCAAGAAGGCTGGGATCACGAAAGATTCGTCTCTTCTCGGTGCAACCGTGGCCGTTGGATTTTCCAAAGCCGCATCGATTCTGGTGGCGACTTTTCTGCTGGACAGAATCGGACGGAGGCCGTTGCTTCTCACCAGTGTTGCGGGGATGATCGGGTGTCTCGCGTTGCTGGCTACGAGTTTGACGATGGCGGATCATCATCCTGATGCGAGGATAATGTGGGCTATAGCGATGTCGATTGCAATGGTTTTGTTGTTCGTTGCTTCGTTTTCTATTGGGTTGGGGCCAATTGCGTGGGTTTACAGTTCAGAGATATTACCGCTGCGGTTGCGGGCTCAGGGCGCGAGCATTGCGGTGGCTACGAACCGAGTGATGAGTGGAGTGATATCAATGACGTTTATATCGTTGACGAAAGCGATAACAGTTGGAGGGGCGTTTTTCTTGTACATGGGAGTTGCTGTTGCGGCGTGGTTGTTTTTCTACACGTTTCTTCCTGAAACACGAGGAAGAACGCTAGAGGACATGGAAGAATTGTTTGGGCACTCTAATTGGAGAGCGATGCTCTCTAAGAAAAATGGGGAGCGGCATGCATCTAACGGTCAGATACAGTTAGCGAGCAATGATAACAACGGGAAAGTATAGGTTAGTCTTCACCATATATATGAATCAACGATGATGATAGCAGAAAGGGTATGTTCTAAGTTCTAGTTATGAACTTACATGACTGGCATGCCTGCCGATACGCTATATGAGCTAATTAAATGCTGAGGGTACTAATTAGTGATACTTCCTTACTGAGTTTGATCTAGCCCGACCCTCGGTGGCATGAGGTAGGGCGTTTACGTCTTGCCGCCTCATTTTAGGTGAGAAGTAATTGTATGTTCTAATAAGGGTTTGTAGACGCCCTATTGACCAAATATATTGAGCATGTTATTTTCTGTATTAATATAGTAATTGGAACAACCTGTTATCTGTGATCGAGCATCAATTGATCTTGAATGACCTGTACCTGAAAAGAAAAAAAAAATTCTGAAAGTGGCCGGTGAAAATGATATTGATGAATTGGTACACGGAAAGAATCACCTGCCAAAACAGGCGTGAAGCCCTCTGGTCTTGAATTCGCTGCGGGTTTAGCTCGGGCATGTAATACCCAAAAGTTGTTCATATAAACAAGGCTATTAATGTAATTTTTAAGGGGTTGTTTTTGTAATATAATAAATTTAATGGAAATGGACTTACTTGTAACATGTGCTAAGTAAAAGTATTATAAATGTTATTTATAAGTAATCATGGGGAGAATGAGAAGAAAAACAAAGAAAAGAAAACGAACAATCATTGAAGTGGAACATTTACACTGCCTACTTACATGCATTTTAGCTGTGGGGGGAAGGGGGTAGAAATACAATGAAATTGATATTTTCTTAAATAAGTGGACTTCATAGATGACTTTAGAGCACCTCCTACCTATACCAAATTGGCATGGTTTAGCGAATTTGGCGTGGGTTGAAAATTCAACCCAAACCAAATCAACCAAATTTGGAGGGGGGCCTACTGTAAATTGTGAGGAAATGTAGCACCCCACTCCAAATGGGGTGTGGGCCACACACCTCTTTTGTTCATAGTTTATTTATTTATTTATTTATTATTATATTTTTAAGATAATTAAATACATAATTTTTATTAGATATTTAAAAAGATATTTTCAATTTAAATTACTAAAAATATAATTTCATATTTATATTTATCATATATTAGAAATTTATATAGTTTATAACTAATTTTATACATTACAAATAATTATAGTTACTACAACATATATAATGCATTTGAAAAAAATAAAAAATAAATAAAAAGTACATTGTAGTGCATTACAAATTAATAAAGTTACTCTAATAATTTGGTAAATATGTAACAAATCCTCCAAGATAACTAAAATATGTTTCAAAATTAATTAGTGTAGTAAAAGTTTCTAGTTGTCCCGCTCTTTTTTGGTATTACAACCAGACTAGTACGTTATTAGAGAAAAGATGAGTGAGATGACATCATGACGACGTGCATTATCACGCACAATATGATAATAGATAATGAATGTGATCTTGATGTACCCATTCAAGTTAATAAAGATGCAAAAGAACCACCGACTATAAATCTTGAAATGGTTGAGAATGAAATTAGTCATTTTTAATAATTTTTTCTCCAACATCAACAAATTAGGGATACAAATGCTCATTTTAAGCTTTAAAATACATTAATTAATCATATAAGAAAAAAATATAGTAATCCAAATGATTAAACCTATTTTTTTGACAATTAATGTAATATTTTCAACAATTAAGGCTATAAGGTTAATTTTTAAGGCTAATAGGTACAAATATCCAAACGTTTACAGTTTTTGCTGAAATAATCCCAACCTTTGGTACTTAGCAGTTAAATAAGAACCTATGCGTGTTTGTTGCATTTCTATCCTAAGAACAATTTACACAAAAATTTGCCTACGTGGCGCCTAGTTGCCAGTGATGTGGCATAAAAATAAATGTCATGTCATATTATGAACAAGTGTAGGTACATTACAAAAAAATTTCCTCAAATACACCAAAAAAAATTAAATCACTAATAACCAGCAAGAGGTCGGATAGATCGAGCACCTGATTGAAATCAATAGAGCAATATACGCACTATATATCAATTGTTGATAGATCTACCGCTGGAAACCTAGCATCAACTGCTGGAACTCTAGCTCGTGATCCATCGACCTTCCTCGACAGTGTCTTCTCTCGATCCAGTGACCTAGCTCACAATCCAACAACCATATATCAACTGCTAATAATTGCTTGACCAAAAACCACCAAAGAGGACTACCAACTACGCCGAAAACCATCGATAATTGAGCTGGTACTCCATCTCATTCTTCTTCCTAATTGCTTGTCGTGCGTCTTATGAGACATCAAATCGTGGTCTGTGCGTGGGCTGCTTGTTCCTGTGGTCTTCTTGGTTGGTGTTGCTTGAGGGTCGTTTGTAATCAAAATGCACACATCCCCTGGCTTTTAGCTACATCCCATAACTCTCGCTTACTTCCATCAAAATCTCGAGTAGGGTTGTTCATCAACCCGATTAACCCGCCCAACCCGAACCTTTTGGGTTGGTTTGGGTTGGGTTGTATCAGTTATTTGGGTTGGGTTGAATTTTAAAATGCCTAATCCGAAGGGTTTGGATTGGGTTGCGGGTTAAATACTTAAAAACCCGAACGAAATCGACCCAACCCAATCTTACTTATTTTTCTTTTTTAAATTATAAATACTTTTAAAAATAAATGAAATAAGTTTTTGAAATATTTTTATTATATATAAATGATAAACTTATAAGTAACTATTTAAATTGATATGATTATTTATGTTATATCAAATCTTC
>JAJIYU010018732.1:0-11094 GCA_030144865.1 Tinospora cordifolia
TATTATTATTATTATTATTATTATTATTATTATTATTATTATTATTATTATTATTATTTGTTAATATTGAATAATGTTTTATATTCCTTGGAAAAAAAACAGTGTTTTGCATTGTTCTCGTGGAATGTTTGTATAATTGATGCTTATATTAGTTATTAATTAATTCAGAAACTAATATTACTGATTAAAGAGCATTCATTAGAGACACGAATACAATTAATATTATTCAAATGACCATTTACAAATTAACTAAAGACAATTCCATTTTTATTTTTTATTTTTTGGTTGAAATGTTCCTGTTTTTGTTACCCATTTTGCTATATTGGGTCAACGAAAATCTAATACAAAAACATGAATACAAGTTGGGATTGAGATTTTCTTTGTATGCTTGATTGCCTTAATACACAGTTCCATGTTGATTAAAGGTACTAATCCTCAATTATGATTTCCAAATCCCCAGAGCCTAGTAAAAAGCAACTACTTTTTCTATAAGCGTCATTAGTGATATATACAATGAGACCATTTTATTTGGAATTGAGTCCTTTTAAATATTATATAAATATTTTTGGAATTATAAATAAATTATTATAATTTTTGTACCAATGTTAAAGAGTATCAAGCTTAATAAACAAATAAGTCCACAGTTTTAATAATTTTAACTTTGTTTGTGTTGTTAATAAAAATATTTTACTTAAATTAAATATAAAATTAGTAAAAAAATAGATTGAATTATAGAAATATTTTTTTCTTTTTAAAATAATAATTTATTGACTAAGATAAATAGTTGTTGTCATGTAAGATAAAAAAGTTATTAAATTATATTATAGAGTTCGTTAAGAATTTTAAAAAGTAAAATAAAAAGCAAAATTTGTTAGTACACAACATGAAACAAGAATTGCAAACTTAAAAGTACAGAAGAATATTTAAAAAATCAAATTAAAAAGTTTTAAAATGAATTAAAGTGATATTAAAAATAAATATATAATTAAATAATTAACCTACATAAATAGTTTGGTACAAAACTTAAAGCCCAAAACAAATCAACAAAAAATGAATCAGTTCAAAATTAATATTCCAATAAATATTTATGTATATTATATATATATATATATACCATATATATTATGTATAAATGTGATATTTAAATACATGTACTATATACTATATTTGGGGTTCCATATATATTTTCAAAGAGGCCATATATAATATAAACATACATCAATATTAAATTATATTACAAATAAGTGAAAGAATATTAAATTATATTATACAAAATAAAAATTATATTTAAATAAATATATTTGTATTTATATATAATATGTGTATATGTATGCATAATACATGCATATTAGGCCTTTAAAATTTGGAGGCTCGGGGTGGTCATCCTTTAATCTTGGCTTACCATATAAAAATCATAAATATACATCTTCATCATAGACTGGACAATATTAAATATCAAAAAGACACTTACAATACTTTTTTTTTCAAGAAGTAAAATCAACATGTTTTTAATCAACTTAAAAAAAAATTAAAAATTTTAAAATAAAGTTTATAATACAACAATAAAACTCAGATCAGATTTTTCGATTGCATATTTTTTGCAATCATACATAAAAAATAAAAAATAATAATAAAAAGGAGTTTGTGCAAATATAAATAATTAAATAGATCTGCCAATTCTTTAAAACAAAACATTATAGTTAGATTATGATCCTAAAAATCTTACAATTTGGATTGTAATCCCACCAATGTCTATCAAATTAAGATCCCCATAAGGAATCAGATTGTCCTCTACTCGCAGAATTGTGATTCCAATAATCTTACTAATCCTTGAGATACTGACAACAATTTATTACAGTTAAATCTACAATTAGTGTTTCTACAAATACTTTAAGATTATTAATAGGATATTGAATCAGCTCGAGTTCATAAAATCTGCTATACCCACCAAATCAAAATATCATTTCTCAATACAAGAAGATATTGATTCTTTCCATTATTTTCGAAAAAAAGGGAGGAATTGGCTTATCCTACTAGAAAGTCTTCAAAGATTCTTCATTGCAACAGCACAAATGAAGGAAACTGTGCTTGTCATTTTCTTTGTTACAACATACCCGAACATCAAAGACAATGCCAAAGACAGTGGAGGGACCCAATTCCTGGTTTAACAAGTGCTTTTCTTTCATCCCATAGGAAAAAAAGGCTATTGTTTGATTGTTTCAAACACCCTTTAACCTGTTGCTAGCTTATGGCTTCCAGCCAAAAGCTCTAAAGAGTTACCCAATAGTTGTTTGTCTGCCTAGTAGTAGGATCTAAACCCCTAGGCCCTGAAAAGTTGATAGGTCTTGCACAAGAATGAACCTCTGTAGTTTTTCTCTCTTTGGAGGAAAAAAGTTTGTAGTAAATGAAGTTACAGTGTGTGAAGGAAGCAATTAGTTTGAAGTTTTTCTCTCTCTCGCTCCTCTTACTAAAATTAATTTTTATTTTTTCATTGTGACACTTCTCAGTTGATCGATACTATGTTGTATTATCACATGAATAATGGGTAGAAGCATTGGCTTATCATCATGCTATTTTCAATTCTCTGTTCTTGTCAGTGCAGTTTTCCTCAGTTTCACCCATCAGGATTGTTGTGGATAACCAGATACTCAAGAGGTGATAGCTTTGTCCTGTCACTCTATTCAATTTTTTTTTTTTTTTTGTTTTGGGTAATGCCCATGATTATTTGGAGAACGCAAGCAAAGTATTTGAGAAAATGTCGTAGACAGATTCAGCGGCTTGCAATTTCATGCTAGATTTTTGTATGTTTATGGAGCTTGTGGATATATGTTTAACTATTTTTTAAAAAGAAAATATTTTTGGTTAAGATAGTGTGGATGATGTTATTTATCTACTAAGACTTCTGAATAGTTAAGGAGAAGATGGCTTTATCAACGTACTTAGATTTGGATGTGCAGATTTGGGAATAATGGAGATTGTTGGATAGATTTTTGAGTAGTTCACGGTTATGATGAAATTTGATGATCACTCGTGCAATTGCTATTTCACAAAAAGTTTTCTTCTATTGCAGTTTGTAAAACTCAGTGTAGATTTTATCAATTCAGTCAGTGAGTATTTGAAACGATATAAAAGTAAAATAAAAGTAAAATAACTCAAGTCATGTAAGTTTGGCTCAGTGTGATATTTTATGTTATTGCATTTCCAAACGCTTTAAGGACATGAGAGAGAAGCATGGGACCAGATGCTACAACCTCAATTGAGCTTTTAAATGCATGTTGCCACATATATTTAATGGAAGAGGATTTCTCTACTTGTTTGAGTGCACTGAGCAGAAATTTTGGCTTTTGCAATATTAAGTTTGTATAAGCCACCACCTACTAGTTGTATTTTTTGGGTTTAATGGTTCAAACTCAGAACTTTTAAGACGTCTAAGAATTAAATTTGGTTCTTCCCATTGCTCAATTCTTATTTATTATTCCTCTCTTTTATCTCTTTTGTTTCTCCGTGTGTTGAATGGGGCAGTATGTGAGGGGAATTGTTAATGATAACTTCACATAAAATTGTTGGTTTCTTCACCTTCTATCTATAGCTCTTGGACTCAGTAGTTTCTAACATCGTAACTTACTTTGTGCTTTTATGCATCTTGCCAAGTTCAAGAATTAGCTTGGAGTGATTTTCTTTGTGCTGACGCTGTTCATTAGATCTTGCTAAGTTGAGAGAGGGATAAATGTTTGAATGATGGAACAGATGATTTTGGTTAACAAGTATGCAACATAAAGTATTTACTTTCAGGACTGGAGCTTTTCTCCTTTTGCTCAGGATGCGCCAGAATGTGATCCAGGACCACATAAATTTAAAGGTTGTTTCTAGCATTCAGCACAATAGAATAAGAAAAGCTGACTTCTAACACACTTTTTCTTTCTTCTTTGGGAAAAAGCATGGAATATCCTTGGTCATTCTACCATTTTTGAGCTCATCAAAAACTTTGCAAAGGATGACTGAGCACGTTTTGACTGTCCATTGAAAGCATCAATAGTGCATCTAAATATGTGAGTGCATCAATTCCTGCTCCTCATTCAATGTGATCAAGGTGGTGAGCTATTCATATATGTCTAGAATGCCCTGTACAAATTATGGAACTTAATTCATTAAAGAATTGATGAGATTGATGCTTAATGTCACCATCAGGTTGAATCAAAATATCTGCAAGATCTAGGTCTCAATTTATAGTTGTATAAGGTCCTTCGTTTTTGTCAGGAATTATATAAGGTCTTTTATAGCTGTAAATAATATGCTGGCTATTTACTTGCTCATCCTGCTTTTTTTTTTTCCATTCGTCATTTCCACCTCTATTGCTTTCAAGGCCCCTTCTTCATACCGCTCTTCCTTGTCGGTGATGCTTGCAGCCTGCTTGCGGTTATGTATTAGGTTTTTTTTTTTTTTTTTAAATAACGTTTTTTAAGGTTTCTTTTGTTATTTTGTGTAAAGTTATGTCTTTATTGTTTTGTTGTTGTTGTGAGGACCATGTCCTCTGCTTGTTGAACTTTGTCCATTGTTGTGGGGTTTTTACCCCTTGCTGTTAGGATTTTATGCTATTACATTGAAGTTTCCCTCTCTTTGAGTCTGTGGACTTGTAATCATGTATGTATCTTGCTTCCCAATGTGCTTGTACTCATGATATGTTGTTCATCATTTGGAGATTTCTTGATGTAGTGAACTCTTTGACTATATATATATATATTCTACTTGCTATTTACTTGGTACTTAATGCCATTGCGACCATTCTTTCTTTCTGTAGTTAAATGCAAAAGATTTAAGTTTCTAATTTTCTTTTGTCAATCTCATTGAACAAGGCATTCGATGATGGTGATGGAAAACTATGATTCCCAACTCTAGAAGTATACATTTTAAAATTTTGTTTCCTCTCGATAACGTAGAATTCCATTGCACACAGTGCATCAAGCATGGTTGTCAACATGAGTGGTACCTACTTTGTATGGACCCTCTTGGGAGATTTCCTCAATCTAGATTAAACTCAAAGTAATTATCTAACAAATAGTACAGACTTTTTCATGCATCATGCATCACATCTTAATAACTTTTAGGTTATCATTTAGATTGATTTGACTCTAGACCTTCGAAGTGTATCCACTGAATGATGGTGTATAACAAGGTGGTTCTGCCATCTGTTTGGCTTTGAATGATCCAATTTTTTTTGTTTGCTCCTTTTTTTCTTCTTTTACCTACTAGATCAATTATGCTGCTGATTATATTGTCTTTTCATAACAACCAACAAGTGATTTGACTAGTGGCTTGGTCATTTCAGTGAAGAAGCATGGGATCTCAAGTTCAATTTTTGTGTTGGCCACTAGGGCTTCTCCCTCTTGAACAACTATATTACTCAAGAGGCCCAAAAAAATTTAAAAAAATCATAACAGTTAGTTGAGTTAGTTGGTTTCATTGTTTGACTCTATTCTGGAGGATGTTCAGGAGTTTGGTTCAAAATCCACCGGTAGGTTTTTACTTTGAATAAGGATTCTAGTTCAAGTGTTTGCATTGTAGGATGTGTGCGATTTTTAGTTTTTGATGAGGTAGTTAGGTGGAATTTTAAGAGGTAGGGGGATACACTTGCAGGAATTGCATGTGTTTGGTTCTGTGCATAGTGATTTCAAGATTGATCATGAGATTCTTAGAGGTTGTCTTCCAATTTTGTTTGAAGTGAAGAATATATTATGATCAGTTTATTAGGGTCTATTCCCGCTACAATCTGAAATTAAAAAAGTATGCATTGAATCGAAAGGTTGAGTTTATCAGTTTGCATTATAGCTGCATTTATGTTACACTTTTTCAAATTTCTTATCTTGTGCTCATCATCATCAGCTATAGATTTGTAATGAACTCACAACTATTGATCCTTCTAAATATATCACAGTCGCAATACCCAATTACTGTTTTCTTTGAACTCTTATAACAGTTCAACTGCATCAACTTTTATCTTCAGCTCAATCACACAATTTCTTCAGGACTACCCCTAAGTCCTAACGTCTCCCTTTATGGTTTACAGAACTTCTGCCCTTGCAATTGCTCTCAACATACGTTCTTTGTATTTGAATTGATGGCAGCGTATCCTCCAGGTTTTGCTCCATTTCCCAGTATGTTGATCTCTTTTATTTAGTAGTTAAATTTTTTCATCATTTATTCGAATCTGACGCATATGCATTACATCAAAGTAACTGCTTTTGATTGAAATTGTAAAGAAGTTGAGCTCAAACTGCCTGATGTTGACATTGACGTTGGGTGGAATTGAAAAAGAAGAAATCAACATTTTTTAAACAATGCCTTTTTCAGGAATCTGTGTGAGTAGTAGCTTTCTAAAGATCAGAGCCTGTCTTCAGTTGATTGTTTGATTTCCTTGTAATGTACTAAGCGTAATATACCCTACTACAGAAAAACAAAGTCAAGAAAGAAAGTGAAAAAAAAAAAACGGAAAGGCCTTCTCAGATTTAAATATATGTCATCTATCATACTTTTCAGTTCTTAAGCAAACTTTTCATACTGAGAAAAGGAATTGGTGGGTAAATTAGATGGATGACATTGAATAACTAGTTGCACAATGTGCCAGCTTTTTTTTTCTTTTTTTTTTTCCTAAATCATTATTGTCTTCTTCTTTTTCCTGTTTGCACGAACTTGTTCACTCACATCCCACACATACAATTGCTTCTGCTATTGGGGAGGCTCAAACGTTGCTCTCCTAGGAGGGCAAAGAGATGCCGCACCAATTGATCTGGCAGTTGTTGGCGACTTAAGAGAACTTTGAGCTTGGAAAGCTTGTTGATTGAATTGGAAACTGATAATGATCACATCCTTAACTGCTAGCCGGAGATGCTCAATAGAGTTTTATTTTTGGTTTTTTTATTAAATTAAATCAATCATTCTATCTTCGTATTGTGTAGTGATTTTACAAATTCCTCCTTTATTTTATGTTTATTTTTTTATTTTTTAACCCCTCACTTTTGTCCTGTTGATATTGTGGCTATATCAGATGTTAGCAACATCAAAAGCACATTAAAAAAATGCATGGTTCAAGGTTATTATTCCTGCATTTGCAAAAACATTAACAACTGGAAATCCTGTTTAGTAAAGAAAAGCATCATATTCAATTTTACAGCAAGATCATATTCAATTCTATAGCAAGATGATTTCCGGAGCCATCTTTGAGTGGTCCTGAATACTGTTGTCTTGGCATCACTTTCTGTAAATCTTCTTCCTTTTTGGTTCCCACCCTTTTCATTTGAGGACCAAAAAGAGATTCTTTACATGCACCAGCAGCGAAGCATCAAGCGATAGACCTGAAATATAGTATCTTATGTGATGTATAAGGATGCCCTACAACACACATTCTGAGGTCTTCTGGATGAACCAGGCGGCTCAATCAAGCTGGTGCAATGCCCACATTCCCTATTCACCTAAAGAGCAACAGGAGCAACTGATTCCATGCTTCACATCTTCTTCAACATTGCCTGTCCCTCTCATTTGCAGAGTCTTCCGCTATCTTCCATATTCTCTCAGTTTATTCTTCATAAAGTTCATGCACTGCCTTCTCCTACCACCTATTTCCTATTATAAAAAGGCTACCTAGACCCTATTTTAAAGTACATCCACCCTAGGAGCTCAAAATGAACACTAGGTTGTTTATCTGCTTCTTCACCCTCTTACTATCTCATTCTCTTTTGTGCATGAGCAGTTCCACTGCAAAAGCTGGCAGTCTGGTTCTCCTACAAGGAGAACAATTCAAAAATGGTACATCTCTTTTTCTCTTATTATTGTTGTCTGAAAATCTTCATTTGATGCTGTATGCTAATTATAATTCAAAGGAAAGCCTACATAAAATAATAATAATAATAAAAAGGTTTAGAACAGAAAGGGCTTGCAAAAGGTTGACCGAAGATTAAATACCCATGTCATGACGATGGACAAGGAGACATGATCATACCTAGGATGATGATGATGATAATGATGAGAAAAAGCTTAAACCATCTTTGTTACATAGATTGGATCATAATAAAGGAAAATTACGTGCTACAGTATGCTTTTTCCGCTACTGGATTTTTGCAGGTTCTAATGAGATGATCGGAAAGAAGGAAATAAAGCATGTGGGGAGAGCAAAGGGAGGAAAAGGAGCCCATGGCGCAGGTTCAAATGTGGCCCGTCACCCAAAAGACAGAAATGGTGCACCCGCTTCACTCGCCCAGTCATCACTTACAGCACTGCTACTCAGCACATGTTTCATTCTTACTTCCCTTTTCTTCTTCTGATCAGATCTCTCGTCCCGATAACACTTGAAAGATTTGTAAGCTTTGAAGGTTTATGCTTGCTAGTTTATATGGTTGCTCTTGTTCATGCTTTATATATATAATTATATACAGCATGCTTTGAATACTTTGAATCAATCAAAATTTGCTGCTTATTGTAACTGAGCTGTGTTCTTCTGAAAAAGTTGGATGTATGAACCCTAAAGCAATACCCAAAAAGAAAAAAAAATGTTATTGGAATGGGAAGCAGAATGAAACTCAATTCACCATTATTGTGCTCCAAGATAGGACCCTCCGAAAGGACAGTAGAAGGATTAGAGCCTGTGAAAGTGAACGATTGGTATGCCCATTTCTTATTTGGTTTCGACTCGTAAAAATTAAGCTGTACAATTACACCACCGACCACTTGCTTGCGGAAATCACAGGTTTTAGAAAAAAAAAAAAAAAAAAGTTTGTTTTCTTGTGGTTGTTTGTATAACTATTGCCTGCATCAAACACAATCTTTTGCTCTTATCAGCCTTCCATTTACCATGAAAAAGCAAGGAACTTTGATCTAAATTTGGATGTGCCGTTAATTAATTTTGCATTATGAATTTGTAAAAGCAACTTCATTGGTCCCTTTCTGCAGATATGGGAACTCTCCCATTTTAGAAAAACTATTAAAAAAACACAGAAATCATATCGTGGTTCATGTCAGATTATGAATTATTCCCAAACAGGATAAGATTATATACATAAAAGCATAAATACGCCAACCTTTAACACCATGTGGAGCTAGATGTTGAAAACCATGAAAGATCCTATAATCTTTTCTTTTTTTTTTTTTTTAATTCAAAGTACTGTAGAAATAGCACACTTACTTTCATGGAATGGAACCTGTCAAATTAGTATAAAAACTTTGGATAGATAGTGATGATGGAAGAGGATTAAAAGTAACAAATGTCTTAAATTGATTTGTTAGACCTAAAACTTTAAAACAAGATTGATGATGAAAAATAAGTTACCACCGGGTGATAATCATCCCATTAGAGATCGACTGTCACGTTTGAGCCTCATGCATTCCATTTACTAGTTCATATTGAGAACGTTGATCCAAACACTTTTGTTATCATAAAGAATATAAAGAACAATCAACAGAGGTTAGATTGACTGAGTGTGACTCAATGTCTTTTAGTAAGATGTTTTGAGTTTAGATCCTAAGTGTGAAAAACAAGAAAACTACGTTGAAAATTTTTTTTCATTTATAACTTTTCAGTAACTCAAATGATGAATAGTCTTGAGGTGTGGATAAAAATTGATACAATGAAGAAAAAAATTCAGGAGCTTATATCAGTTGACAATTTGAGGAAATGCACGTTTTAGCACATTGACACATCGTTTAACTTTAATTGTAATGCTCTTATAAATTGAAAAGTAAAAAATAAAAATAAAAAATTAACTCTCACATTGCATAAATATGTAACTAGTTATAATATACTTGGCTCACGTAATTATCACTAGTTATTGTCACAATGAGGTTGTAAGAAGAAGTAAGTACTAAACATTATGAATGTAAGAATGACTTTGAAGGGATAAAAAAGGGGTTCATTCCCTCCCTCTTCTTTAAACAATAAAGAATGATATTTTAAAAATAAATAAAAATTATTTTAAATAAATAATTTTAAAAAATTAAATAATTATATATGAATCTTATTTAAGTGTGAATAGTTTAAATTATAAGTATTATAAAATATATATATTTTATAGATGGTATATTGTAATTTGTAAATAGTCTGAATAATTGATTGATGTGATTGTGAATCTCATACAATAGAGTCTAATAAAATATGAATCATTAAGAGAGATAATTTAATAGATAAAAGTTTAATGAGTTGATGATGTAACAGAGCTATCAAATCCTTATACGATCTAACCATTATAGAAGCCCTAAATATTTATTGTCAAAGAGTTTCCTAGATTGCTTCTTTATTGCTAACTGAGCAAATCTTAATAATTTTTTTTTTTATTCTGGCACAAAAATAAAAGTAATAACAACTTAAACTCTAAAAATGTTATTTATCACTCATCCGTATGCGCATTTTAAATAAAAGCATTATTAACTTATTAAGTATTATCTTTAGTAATGCAAGTGTTTTGGCATTGATAATATGACACTTTTTTTTTTATAGCATAATTATTAAGACCATTGGAAATGTTCTAATCATTTAAATCTCACTTGTGATGAAAAACTTAGGGTGGTAAAGTAAGAGAAACAATTTTGAAACTTATATATATGTATATATATTCCTTATAATGTAAAATCTTTGATTAAAAAAAAAGCAAATTTACACCGTCAATATGATATAGTTGACAAAAGATTTTGTTGAAATTGAGTAAAGTAAGTAGCTAATTTCTCTATAGTTTGAAAACTTTGAGGATATTGTTAAAGTTTTAAGTTTATTTATTTATTCATATTATTATTATTATTATTATTATTATTAGATGAAAACTCATTGTAACTCAAACAATTCATGGAAAATCGTATAAATGTAGGCCAAGACTATAGTTATGCTAAGTGGTAAATGTATATTCACAAATGAGTGCCTTTCGGTGTAACACCCTGCCTCCCAAAGGCCATTTCTAAGGCATATTTATTAGCTTGTCCTTATACAATAATAATAATTATTATTATTAAAAATACACAATCATAATTATATCATTATTTTTCTAATATAACGACGGCTACTAGAGAAATGAAATATTAGTAAATCTCTTTCTATTTATCTATCAATCTAATCACATC
>JAJIYU010018733.1:0-11178 GCA_030144865.1 Tinospora cordifolia
AAAAAAAATAAATATTGTATATATATATATATATATATATATATATATATATATATATATATATATATATCATTTTAAATTTAGATGATGAGAAACATACATATGCCAGGCAGGGAGGATAATGGTTAAAAGATAGGCTAATATGGATATTATTATTATGCATGGTTTTAAGAAAAGTGGAAATAAAAAAATTATGCAAATACATAAATACTTCATATATTTTATACATAAAAATAAGTCTTGCATTTATATCCATCATTTACATTAATATAAACGTATTCAAAAGAAGAAAAAAAAATGCTATAATGCTAGTTTTTTTATTTTTCTTTCTTTAGTTCATATATCCATGAGATTTTTTTTCCCTTTGGATCCAATTAATAAAATGAATTGTATGTTTTCTAAAAAATCATATTTATAAAAATAAAAATCATTATGAGGGAGTTCAATAATTAAAAACATCAATCATAAGTCATACTTAGTTAACATTTACTTCCATCAATAAGTACTCGACATATCATTAGCAAATAACATATATCACATAAAATATCCTTAAATAAACAAAATAAATAAATGTGTGAAAATGAAGATCTTTCTAATATGGAATGATGTAATAAGATTACGTTTTTGATATGGAATGAAACCAATTGGAAGGTGAGAATATATTAAAATTAATTAAAATTGTACCATTATATTAACATAATTGATATCAAAAAAATTTAAAAATAACAATACTGTCACATACAAAAGACAGAATCACATCCCCCAGTACGTTCGATTCTGAAATCTGAACCTCCCCAACATGTTGCTGCATGCCAGCCAGCCAGCCCACCAATACTTTTTCTCTCTCTCTCTCTCTCTCTCTCTCTCTCTCTCTCTCTATATATATATATATATATATATATATATATGATAAGAAACATAGGGACAGAATATTTTAATTAATGAAAAAGTAAATAATGAGCTCAACCCCAAACTCTGTCAAGCTAGTAAATTTTAGGAGTGTAACATAAATTTTATTTTAAATATTAAATAAATATATATATTTTAAAAATATTTTTGTTTTTTAATTTAATGATAAAAATACACACAACATTATATGTTATAAAATTTAATATTAAAAAGTAATATTTATATGACATTTTTAATCATTTTTATAAACTATTAGTTCTTCTCACTAGTTATACCACAATAAAAGTACTTAAATTTAATACGTTTAAGCCGTCTTTTACCCTAATTTCATATTTTGCTTTATTTTGAAGTTATTTCAACATCAAATATAATTCCACTCCAGCCCATTTATTTTATTTTTTACTCTATTTTTTAATTTTTATCTTTTTCATATTCTTTTCTATTATTTTCTTATATATATATATATATATATATATATATTTTATTTCATATATTTAAATAATATAAAATAATTTATAAAATAAAAATAATTAAAAAATTTAAATTATAACTATATTTATAATTAAAAAACATAAAATAAGAAAAAAAATATATGAGCATCGTCTCTTGGCGCTACCAAGTTTGCGGCAAACAACACTCAACTATTGCCAAAATAATGCGGTTTGAAGATGCTCAACTATTGACATAAACATTATATTAGCTTTAATATTATAGATTTAGGAGAGGTCAAAATAAGGCTAATTAAGAAAAAGCGTAATACATTAACTGTTGTGATTATATTAATAATTATTAAATAAATAAGTAATATATATGGTATATATTTATTTATTAGTTACCCGTGTTTTTTTTTAAAATTTTTTTGGAAAGAATTTGGGTGATGGAAGGAAAAAGGACCACGCAAGTGGGTTTTGGGGACTAGAGGGCGGCTACTGGCAGAATGAGGGGCTGAAGGATGGCCAACTTTACAATACTTGGCTTTTGGTGATCGTTGGAGTCACCTTGGTTTCTGGGAATTGCTGGAGTTATTTTTTTTCTAGTTCAGATCTCCCACGTTATTCCCTAACCACTGCTCGTAACCATTGGCCATTGGAGCTTCCCATGCGCCACTTCTCACCTTACTACGTACCCCCTTTTGTTCTGATGAGCTTCTCTCATCTGCCAACGTACCATTCGTCTAACCCTCTCTTGACTTCTTCCTCATTTAAACTTTGTCCTTTTGCCTTACTTCCCCCACCACCACCAGTTGTTCCTGAATTAATTTCTTTTGTCTTTTTAATTAATTTTCTTTAAGTCCTAGTTAATAAATAATCTTCATGATTCCAAACCTTCTTTAATTTCTATTAATGCACATTCTACCACATTTGTTTTTATTTATTTTTTTAATTTTTTTTAATAAATTAATATGTAACTCTTACAAATCCACCCAAGTTCTTCAGATTAACATAAAGTTGATTGTGATGATTTTAAGTAATTTAGTACTCAAATACACTTTTAATCAGGTCTCAAATAAAATATATATTAAAATATTATTGTATCTACCATTTATTAATGGTGAAAATAATTATTGCATTGACTACAACACAAATAAATTTTTAAGGAGGTATGGTTTATTATCATTTCCAATAGTTGCAAATTGATCTATTTTCTAATTTTCTATTTTAATTTTTAATAGTATTATAAAAATGTAAGATCAATACAGCTTGCATGCATTTGAACATTTAAAATAAGGCAGAATGGCATTTTGAAAAAGAATATTATCAACTACCTTTCTTTTTATTATAGATATCTTAAACAACCTTCTTAGTAACTAAACAATAAAGGCTTCTACTAATTTCTCACGTATCAAACAAATTGCTTGATTAGTTGAAGGAAAGGATGAACAAAATCATTAAATATAGATTAGGTATAAATTAAAGAAAAGAAATAAACAAAATATTTATTTATATAGTGTTTTTGGAAGTTGAAAAACTCTTTTTTTAGACATTATATTCTTTAATTTTACAAAACTATCAAGTATTATTATTATTTTCTTAAGTCCAATTGTTGACAACAAAAAAATTATTGATCAAATCTAGAATTAAATCAAATACGTACATCATGATCTAAATCTAGTTATAGAAACATAATATTCCATCATGTTTACCGAATATTTCTTTAAAATATATTTGAAACATAATTTTAATACTTTAATACATATATTATAAGTAGGAGTCATCTTCAAATAATAAGATTAGACCGTACATATTTTTATCAACAATATAATCAACCCGTACGCATATCTTTTCTTGTATGAAATAAACAATATAACATATAACATATTAAACTATTTAATGTTATTTTGAGTAGTAATTTTTTAATTATCCAAGTTAATGTGTTTTTTTAAAGTAATAACTATATTTTCCTTAAAGCAAAACGACCATAGGAACATTATTATTTTAATTAAACAATATATCTAACCATTTATAATTATGAAACCAATAAACAATACATAGTTGTGTTATATACAGCTACAATTTAATAATATTATAACTCCAACCATAGAATAATTAATATTACAATAAATAATTACGCTCCACTCCGAGAGGAACACAACTTGATTTTGTAGTCCTTATTGCAAGGCACCTTTTGAGAATTGGAGGCCTGTATGGAGGGTGGAGAAGTAAACTTTGAATGGAAGCTACTCCTAAGCTGACACATGTCACATTGACTCGCCCACTGGAAACCAACATATAAGCATGGTCAAATTATCTTATTTTTTCTTTTTTTTTTTGATTACTGGAAGGCAACAAGAAAGAGGCAAGGCTGCCAAAAGTTGTTTGGTATTGTTTGGAGAGCATTAGTTTAGTATTTGAGAGAAGGTTGCGGCCTCTATATAAATTGCGTAAGAGGGTAGTAATTCGTGTCAGCGAGTCATAAATGAGTTAATTTATTTATTAATTATGTCATAATATGTCAATCAAAATACATTAATCAGGTCATGACATGTAAATTTAAACTTGATACCTTTCATAAAGAGGTGACCCATTTCCATTTATGACCCATTTAGACACATTTAAGACGGCCTAAAAGTTGCTTTACATTTATTTGGGGAGTATTAGTTTGATATTTGAGATAGTTGCTATATATATATATATATATATATATATAGGAATCTCTTTTAAATATTATATAGATGTCTATAATTTAAAAATATCATACAATTTAAATGTATCCGTAGCATAACTAAAGAAAATAAATGTTAGTGTTTGAAAAACAAAAAATAAAAATAAAAAATAGCATACATAAAACATATTTTATATATAAAAAAGGCTTAACTATTATAGTTTTATTTTTTATGTACATATAACATTATAATTCTTAAATTATTTATTATACTTATTAAGATAAATAATATTCATACATGTAATGACTGTAAATATTATAATTATATAAAATATACAACTATTGCAATATGATCCACATTCTATACATATTATTCTCGTCAATTAATGGTAGAATCATAGTCTTATTTTATAAGGATGTCACAATCTTTCCAACCATGATATTGCTTTTTCAATGGGTGCATGATTTCTAATAAACTATACGTGAATATTTTTTGACAAAAAAAATATATCACTTTTTATTGCTAGGGACACCAGTGGGCTTCAGATATTTTCTTTAAAAATTGCTTTTATGGTCAATTTGACCAACACATCTATAACATCACAATATGATCTCAGTGCATTAGGGGTCATCCTTATTCTTTTTTATCTCTCCTTGCATTGTGTCCAAAGACCCTGGGAATAATATTTCACAATATATATATGAATATAATATGTGTGTATGTATATGAACTTTTATTCATGTTTAGACCATAATAGAAAGATTTTTAGGGTACATGCAATCATCTACCATCTAATTCGATCACAAAAATATATTTTTCATATCATATATTAACCTCAATGTGTTGTAATTTAGATTAATTAGTTTTGCTTAAACTAAAGGATACCTTCTTCTATCAAATAACTTGCAATATTTTTTTTCTTTACTTGTTCACAAGCCCCAAGTGATGGAAAACTTTTTTTTTTAATAGTAACACATGATGACAAGATTTGTTGGTTTATTCAAAGCGCGTAACATTCAATATATATACATAGCTCTAAAATATTAAAAAAAAATAATGTAAGTATTAAAAAAGTTGAAAAAAAATGGCATACGTAAAGTATTACTCATTAATTAGAACTCTAATAATTTTACACCATCCACCAACCTACATTTCTGTAATGTGATTAGCAAAAAATCTAGTCAGAATTTTAATGGTGCTGAAAAAATCATCAGCCACACACACATACATATATATATATTTCTTTTGTCTCTTTTTCTTAATTACGGAAACTAATTTTATTCATGACCTTTACTATATACCCTTCAAATGAACAAACAAACAAACAAACTAGAGAAAAGTAATAAAAATAGAGCCAACGCTGGACATCATGTGTTCCCAATAATAAGCTCCAACGTCCATGGCCAATATACGCTATAGCTTTGTTCAGGTTTTGCTAATGGCTCGACCCGCTCGGCTCCAGTCCCGGCTTCGGCTTTGGCTTTAGCTTCAGCTTCAGCCCGTGGTTGGTCACAACCGCGCTTTCTTCCTATGCACCCGTCCCCATGATAAGTAACTGTAAATTCACATCGGGCCCACGTACACTTTTGGCACGTTTCTCTCCCACGCCTCTATATAACGCCGCCTCCACACACAGCCTCTCTTCGCCTTTCCCCAAGAGGAAAAGAAAAAAGAAAGGGAAAAAAAAAAGAAAAGGAAAAAAACCGAAAACACAAACGAAAGAAAAAGAGAGAGAGGGGGAGAGAGCAGGAAGAAGCGAGGAAGCTCCGATCGTCTCCTTCTCCTTGTATCATTCTGAACACAGCAATGGCCGCTTCTGTCGAATCTCGGCAATTCAGCCACATCGAGAATGGTTTCCGGCGCTCCGACTCGCCGGTACGTGGCTGCAATTTCCCTCCGTCCGCCGCCGCCGCTGCCGATCTCTCTCGTCAGAACAAGAAGCTTCCGATCATGGACGATTCGTCCAGCGAAGACGAGTCCGAAGATTACGACTTCAAGCACTTCCGCAAGCTGAACAGCGAACTCGAACCATCGATTCACGATCCCAAGGACGAAGGAACTGCGGATCAATGGATCGAGCGCAATCCGTCCATGATCCGTCTCACCGGAAAGCATCCATTCAACGCCGAAGCTCCACTGAATCGTCTCATGCACCACGGCTTCATAACTCCGGTCCCGCTCCACTACGTTCGTAACCACGGACCTGTCCCGAAGGCCTCGTGGAGCGACTGGACCGTGGAAGTGAGCGGACTCGTTAAACGGCCGACTCGGTTCACGATGGATCGGCTCGTCAATGAGTTCCGCAGCTGCGAGTTTCCGGTCACGCTGGTGTGCGCCGGGAACCGTAGGAAGGAGCAGAACATGATGAAACAGACAATAGGGTTCAACTGGGGCGCAGCGGGAGTGTCCACTTCGGTGTGGCGCGGTGTACGGTTGGTCGATGTTCTTAAACGATGCGGGATTTACAGCCGTAGGATGGGGGCCTCATTCGTTTGTTTTGAAGGGGCCGAGAATCTCCCAGGTGGCGGAGGATCCAAGTATGGGACCAGCGTTTTTAGAGAGTATGCGATGGATCCTTCACGTGATATCATATTGGCTTACATGCAGAACGGCGAGCTTTTATCCCCTGATCACGGGTTCCCGGTACGAATCATCATACCGGGGTTCATCGGTGGGAGAATGGTCAAATGGTTGAGTAGAATCATCGTTACGCCACAAGAATCACAGAGCCATTACCATTTTAAGGACAACAGAGTTTTACCGTCGCACGTGGACGCTGAGTTAGCTAACTCTGAAGGTACGGCGAGGGGCATGCAATCATTCCTCCTTGGATTCTTTATTTTTAATTTTAGAATCTTATTTGAATATTCTTCTTTGGATTTTGGGTACAGCTTGGTGGTACAAACCGGAGTACATAATCAACGAGTTGAACACAAACTCGGTAATTACTACGCCGAGTCATGATGAGATCTTGCCGATTAATTCAGCTACCACGCAGCGGCCGTACACGTTGAGGGGCTACGCATATTCTGGTGAGTGATGTTGTATAGAATTACTACGAAATCAGTATCTTGGCCTTTTTCTTCTAAATTTTTTATTATTTTGTTTTGTTTCCATGGGCGGAGCAATGGAATCAGAATCTGGTGGGCTTGCTGCCTAGGTCTTCAGATATAAAAAAAAAATATATAAACAATTAGAAAGTTACAGATAAATGAATATTAAATAAGCATTTTTTTTTTCAAAAGTCATAAGATTCGGTGCATGAACTTCGACTTCAATGGGACTTTTTGAATACTGACCATTCGGCCCCGAGACCTTGGAACCTCTCTAGCCTCTAGGATTTCGCCACGTGTTCCACTAGGAAGTGAGCCCGATCCTGACCGTCGACGTTGATGACGTAAAGCCTAGTATCTCGTGTTAGAATCTTAAAGAAGAAAGTTGCGTGCTTTGGGTGGTTTTGATTTATAAATTCAGTTGTTTGCATGGGAGAAGGATTGTCTGCTTCCAGGGTTGTTTAGCGTTGATCGGGTCAAATCAATTGGTGCGTCAATAGATTCTTTCTGTCATTTAGAAAAAAATTTAATATATATTTTTTAAAATTTAAATTGAGCTCTTATTCTCCTCATGGTTCATGCCCGTCTAGTACAAGTTACACGGAGGTCCGCACTTAGCTAATCAAAAAGTTCTGTGCATAAGCATTTAATTCGTAGGGTGATGTTTTCGTCAACACGTTTGTGGAAAAAAAAACTTTAGTTTAATAATAATTATTATATTTTTATGTAGTTATAATATTTATCACTGTTGAATTATTTATTACATATTTTAAAATGTTTAAAATTAATATTTTTCTTTATAATTTTCTTTTTAAAATTTATTATGCATCATTGCGTGATCAACCTTGGTACCCTGAGTATCTACAGAACTATTTTCTTATTTGACATTTTCAATGCAGTAAAATTTACTTTTGGATTCTCCCAAATTACTTTTTTTTTCCAAAAAAAAAAAAAGGGAAAGACCTGACAGTAAGGGGGATATTGACGAAACTAATGACGCCAGTTAATTAGAATATCTTCGGAATATTTCTTTTTTAAAAAAAAAAAAAATTCTGAAAACGTTGTGGTTTTGGGGAGGAAGAAAGAAATACGAAATATCTCTTGAAAGGACTGTGGTATATTTTGTTCTTTCTTTTTTCTTGTCTTTGATGTCATAATAGCCGCATTTATGTACTGGTTTTTTTTCAAAACTATATTTATTCACTACGTCACAGTTGCTGAATTGATTCTGTGGGTTGTATAGGTGGGGGAAAGAAGGTGACACGTGTGGAGGTAACGATGGATGGAGGTGACACGTGGCAAGTGTGTGAACTGGATCACCCTGAGAAACCAAACAAGTATGGAAAGTACTGGTGCTGGTGCTTCTGGTCCCTGGAAGTTGAGGTGCTCGACCTCCTTGGTGCCAAAGAGATTGCTGTTCGTGCATGGGACCAGACCCTCAACACTCAGCCCGAGAAGCTCATCTGGAATGTGATGGTAAGCCACCCATTTCATTTTATTATCTCCATTTTTTTTAATTGTTTAAAAGAATTTATATAAGGTCACATACGCCTCTACTCATCTGAAATAAGAATGAATGTGTATATAATATATATTGATTGCTGACATTAAATTAAAAGGCTGATCAGAAGAAGTTTAATAATCTTTAGTATGGTTAAAGCAAAAACAACAGTAAAAGATATAAACATCTGGAATAAATATTATACAAAATCTATTACTATCGTCCTGCTTCCACTCTTATCTAGAACGAAGAGGTGCATGCATGAGTAAAAATTTACTTTTAATGTACCATTAGATTACCCAAATTATGTCTAAATAAGTACATTAATATCATTTATGAAAGTTAATACTGTTAAGACTTTTAGCACTTCGTGTTGAGGACTCAGTTTAACCGTATTAGCTGGATGAGATTGAGGTGATTAAAAGGTTAACACCTTTCGCTCATGCAATCTTAGTATACATTATAGAACATTACACTGATTTCCAGCACATATGCTAGCTAATACTTTCTATGTATGTCTTTCTTTCTTGATTATTCATTTCTGAATCTGTTTGACAAAACAATGATGAAATGTAATGATAGTTAATTTATCAAAATAATGCATTTGCAGGGAATGATGAACAACTGCTGGTTCCGGGTGAAGATGAACGTGTGCAAGCCACACAAGGGAGAGATCGGTCTCGTTTTTGAACACCCGACTCTTGCCGGAAACCAGTCCGGCGGATGGATGGCCAGGCAGAAACACCTTGAGACGTCGGAAGCTCAGCCAACCATGAAGAAGAGCGTCTCAACACCTTTCATGAACACATCTGCCAAAACGTTCTCTACGTCCGAAGTTAAGAAACACAACACCGCTGAATCTTGTTGGATCATCGTCCATGGCCACGTCTATGACTGCACTTCCTTCCTCAAGGACCATCCCGGTGGTGCCGATAGCATTTTGATCAACGCTGGCACTGACTGCACCGAAGAGTTCGATGCAATCCACTCCGATAAAGCCAAGAAAATGCTTGAAGATTACCGAATCGGCGAGCTCATAACCACGGGTTATACCTCTGATTCATCAACCTCTTCACCCAATAACTCCGTTCATGGCGCATCAAGCTTAAACCACCTTGCTCCAATCAAAGAGATTGTACCTATTCGCCTGCCCGCTTTGATCCCTCGCGAGAAAATACCATGCAAACTTGTCAGCAAGACTTCAATTTCTCACGACGTTAGGGTCTTCCGATTTGCTTTACCTTCTCCGGACCAAGTTCTCGGGCTCCCAGTCGGGAAGCACATCTTCCTTTGCGCTAACATTGATGGGAAGCTTTGCATGAGAGCTTACACACCTTCCAGCTCAGTTGACGAAGTAGGCTACTTTGATCTCGTCATCAAAATCTACTTCAAGGGTGTTCATCCCAAGTTCCCAAATGGAGGGCTCATGACACAGCACTTGGATTCCCTCCCTCTGAACGCCATAATTGATATCAAGGGCCCTTTGGGACACATTGAATATATGGGCCGTGGAAACTTCACGGTTCATGGAAAGCAAAAGTTTGCAAAGAAGCTAACGATGCTTGCAGGAGGGACTGGAATCACACCAATTTATCAAATAATGCAGGCAATTTTAAAGGACCCAGAAGACGATACTGAGATGTATGTTGTTTATGCAAACAGAACTGAAGATGATATACTTTTGAGGGAAGAATTGGATGGTTGGGCCGAGAAGCATCATGAGAGGTTGAAAGTGTGGTATGTGGTGGAGGCCAAAAGGGAAGGTTGGAAGTACAGTACTGGGTTTGTTACAGAAGACATAATGAGAGAGCATGTTCCAAGAGGAGGTGAAGAGACTCTTGCTTTGGCTTGTGGCCCTCCACCAATGATTCAGTTTGCTGTGACTCCTAATTTGGAGAAGCTGGGATATGATGTGAAGAATTCATTGCTAGTTTTTTAATGACTTTGATGTTGATCGTTGGTAAGGGTGAAGAAGGATTAAGAGGATGAAGTAATTGTGAAAGGTATTTAATGATACTTTTGTATATATTGTGAGCCTAATATGCTATTGTATTGCCAATTTCTTGTTGGTTCTAATTGAAAAGCATTGTTAATTTCTTCCAGTTTCTGGATTAGTCATGAAGCATTGAGAGAAGGAATTGATTAAGAGAGAATTAGAGCACTATTGCCTATTGGTTCTCTCATGTAAATATTAGATATATATTTTTAAGAAATTCAAAGGAAATGCATTATTGTGAAGCACATGTAAACACTCTGCGTCATTAATGATAAATGGTTTCATATTCTAAGTATTACCATGTTTGTCTACAGTGACTCGATTTTGCCACAAAGCATATAGAGGGGAGATTTATTATCATTATCATTATTATTATTATTATTATTATTATTATTATTATTATTATTATTATTATTATTATTATTATTATTACTTTGACAACCAGTATTAATTCTTAATAACTCTTTGGTCAGGTAGCATATGTTAGTTTGGAGTTTGACAATTGTAATTAATAATATAATGGACAACTCTCTCCAATTAAGATAAATAATAGAAAGATTTAGCCACGAAGTTTCGAAAATTAATAACGTAAAAAACTTTTCCTACTTAACTTCTA
>JAJIYU010018734.1:0-11099 GCA_030144865.1 Tinospora cordifolia
CAGTTATTTCTTATACTATTGCCTTATTAAATTCTTAATTTTAAGTTATGTGCGGTTAAATACGATCAAGGCATGAAATGACTGAAATAGAAAGTCAAGTGTGCATCGCTTATAATGTAACACCGGCCTGGCCCGCCGTTTGGTTTAGTCCACTGTCAAGAAAAATGGTGGATGCGTCCAATGCTTAATGATACGGGGGTTGGGGTGTTACAGTTTTCATTTACTTTCCTTATTTAGAACACACTGAAGGCACTATGAAATGAAAATCTAAATCTTGGCCAATTGTCTTGATTTTTGGATATGTTGTTTATTTTGTTAATTCATGTCATCTAGTTTTAGTTCAAGTTATTTCGATTCTTCAAAGTACCCTAAATGCCAATTCCTTCTAATTTAAACTCCCCTGAAGGGCATTTGGCAAATGAAAACCCTAATCTTAATTAATTATTCTAATTTTTGGATATGTTGTCCAATTAGTTGGTTCATGTCACCTTACTTCGTTTCAGGTTGTTTTGGGTCCCTAAGGGTCACCAAATGAGACTTTTGGAAGCCTGCCAAATTTATCCCGAAATGAGCCCAGTTTCATTTTGCACGCAATTTCTTAAATTTAATTTAATTAAATGTGGAGTTTTTAGGGTATTATAGACAATTCATGGTTGAAACTTCAAAGTCTTAAATTTAATTCTCACATATTCTTGAATAAAAAAATTAGAATAGTAAAATTAAGAATAAAACATTCAAAAAGCATGAAAACAACACATAGCATGCTTTATAATTCAAATTAAACCTAATCGTGAAAATTAGACATGACATGATTTTATGAATACTTAAAACATGCATACATGATAATCAAAATCTAAATCATGATCAAACATGTAGAAAACTAAAAATAAACATGCTAAACTGAAAATAAAAGGTCCATAAACATGCTAGAAACTCAAACTAGTAAAGTAGAAGTGTAGGAAATCTCATCCACCTTAGTTGCTTGTTTGTAGAAAATCCAGTAGAGGTTCCCTTCTTCTATGCACGTCAAGAAAAACAACAACTTCAAGAATGTAAAAGAAATCTAAAATCCCAACTTCTCTCTAAAAATCATTCAAGAACACAAGAGGATGAGAAGAGGTTGCTAAGAAGAAGGCTGGAACAAGCAAAAAGGGAATTGTCAACTCTTTGCTTTGGGATGATGAATAAGTGTGCACAAGGGGGGTTTATATAGACTTTTCAAGACACAAAGGGGCCATGATTATGGCAACTGGGATTAAGGTTTTCCCTCATGTAGGATGACTAGGTTTGCACACAAATCACAAGGGGATGGCTAGGGTTTGAAATTCAAGGATATGATGATAATCCTCACACTTGGCGCCAAGATAGTGTGTTCTTGGGTTTAAGAAACTTTCTTGTTCTTGTTTCTTTGGTTTCTTCTTGTGTGTGACGCTAGGGTTCCCTTGTGAGCATGGATTAAACTTTTAGAAACTTCTATGGGTCACTAAATGAGGATTTTGGACCTGCTAAATTTACCTCTAAAATGGACCTGATTTCATTTCTCACCCCAATTTCATCCAATTGATATTGAGATTCTCATTTTATTAAGTATGGGATTTTCAGGGTATTACAACTACCTTCTTTAGAAAAATTTCATCCTCAAAATTTGTATATCATTAAGGATTCCTATTGAATAAATGTAGATATTTCATCTTCATTTCGCTTTTTAGCTCCCAGATAGCTTCTTCCACTCTATGATCCTTCCATAATACTTTAACTAAGGGAATATCCTTAGTTCTCAGGCTTTGTACTTTATGGTCAAGGATTCTCACAATCGTTCCCTCGTAAGTAACATCATCCTGGATGTTTACTTCCTCCCAGTAGATGATGTGAGAAGGATCCAACTCATACTTTTTCAACATTGATACGTGGAATACGTCATGAGCTGAGGTCATTTGATTGGGTAGGTCTAACTCATAAACACATTCCCCAATCTTTCTAAGTATTTCAAAGGGTCCGACAAATCTTGGTGATAACTTTCCTTTAAACCTGAGCCTCTTAATGCCCTTGTGAGGATTGATTCTTAGAAACACCTTGCCCCCACTTGGAACTCTAGTGGTCTCCTTTTTTGTCAACATAGCTCTTTTGACAGCTTTGAGTTGTAATCAACCTCTTCTAGATTAGTTTGACTTGATTGTTCATTTCTTCCACCAAGTTTGGCCTAGTCAACACATGGTCTTCAAGCTTAGCATAACAGGTTGGTGATCTGCAAGGCCTTCCATAAATAGGGAGCCATCTTAATACTTGCCTAATAATTGTTGTTATTGGCAAACTCTGCCAAGTTTAAGTACTTGTTCTAGTTTTCTTTGAAGTCCCAAACACATGATCTTAGTATATCCTCCAAGGTCGGGATAACTCTCTCAGATTGCATATCTGTTTGAGGATGAAATGCAGTACTCATGGGGAGTTTAGTAACCAACTCCTTCTATAGACTCTGCTAGAATTGATAGGTGAAGCGAGAGTCTCTGTCAAATACAATCATCTTAGGTACACCATGAAGTTTTACTATCTTTTTCACATAGAGTTCTCCCAGCTTACTGACTTGGTCTGTGGATCTAATTGGTAGGAAATAAGCCACTTTAGTTAGATGATCCACAATCACCCAAACAGTGTCTTCTCCTTTTTGTTTCCTGGGTAAACCACTGATGAAGTCCGTAGTAATGTTATCCCACTTCCATTCAGGGATAGGGAGTGGTTGTAGCATTCTAAAGGGTTTTCAATGTTCTGCTTTTACTTGTTGATAGGCTAGGAATTTAAAGACATGCTTAGACACGCCTCTCTTCATCCCTCTCTACCTATAAGTCTTTCTGAGATTCGGGTGCATCTTATCTCCAATTGGATGCATTGTATACTTGGTCTGATAAGCCTCATCCAGTATGGTCTGCTTACTCTATCCATTCTGAGGTACATAGATTCTCTCTTCGAGCCTCAGGATATTCTCAGCGTCTAAACTAAAGTTTGAATGCTTACCTTGTTCAACTTCTTCTACCAGAACTACAAGTCACTTGTCTTTGCTTCTATTTCTCCCTGATTTTGATGTAGTAGATTTGGTTGGCAAGACATGCTGTAGAGGTAGGCTTGCCTATCATTAGAAGTTATCCCCAACTTAAGCTTCAAGCAACTGGTACATCTGGCCCTTCTCTTCCTCCTATTTTTTAAACTTTCTACTCAAGGCACCTTCCCCAGATGGTAGTGTAGTTGGCAATCATAGTCTTTCAGGAACTCCATCCATCTACGTTGCCTAAGGTTCAACTCTTTCTAAGTGTAGATGTACCTCAAGCTCTTGTGATCTGAAAACAGTCAAGTTCCTTAGTCACGTAGTATCTGCAAAAGGCATCTCTGTAGACCCGTAGAAGGAGGAAGTTGTCATGGATTGGAAGCAACCTAAGATAGTTACAGAGATTAGGAACCTTTGTAACACCCTCGCCCCCGAGACTTGATTGTTTAGCAAATTACAAGGCAGGCCAGCCCATGTTACTTTTACAAAGATACAACTTGCGTCACATTCTATTTCAATTATCCCAAGCCTTATTAATTCATGATGAGCACACAACCTAAACGATTTAACTTTAATTTAATTAAAACTCATACAAGGGGATAAAAGAAATATTCTAATCTTCATTTATTCAATAAAATAAAGAAATACATGCCTTGAATTGTAAAAATTTAAGATAATTAAAGAAAGAATACATAACTCAAAATAGAGACAAAATTAAATTCAACGAAAGTTTTAATAATCAAAACTTGGGCAACATGCCTTTACATATAAACTTTCCAAATTTAAAATCCTATCAAATGCTCAGTAGTCTTCATAATTTAATTTCTTGAAAAATAAAAGGTAAAGGGGTGAGCACATAGCCCATTGGCCATTCCGTAATCAACTACATTACTAATTCAAATCAAAAAGTACATCCAAATTCAAACACTTATAAACAATTAAGTGATTCAAACAACATCTTTGGTTATTGTTGACATTAAGACTGAAAGCGATTCTAATCCCTTGACGTTCTTATCAAAATATTCCACTCTTGGATGGAAAGAAAATTCATCTTGTCATATTCTATTGGAATAAGGACCTCATGTCCAAATTCAAAGTATTTTGGGTTATACCCATCCACACATAGTGACGAGCCCTATATGCACTTAATGCATGTAAAGAACAGTCATAGCATCACTTAGATTACTATGATAGTACGTGGTTCATAAACTTCAAACTCTTAAATTTAATTCTCATATATTCATGAATTCAAAATTAGAATAGCAAAATTAAGAATAAAAAATTAAAAAAAAATGAAAATAATGCACGGCATGCTTCACAATTTAAATTAAATCTAAGCATGAAAACTAGGCATGGCATGGTGTCATGAATACTTAAAATATGCATACATGATAATCAAAATCTAAATCATGATCAAATATATAGCAAAATGAAAATGAACATGTTAAACTAAAAATAAAAGATGCATGAACATGCTAGAAACTCAAACTGATAGAGTAGAAGAGTAGGAAATCCCATCCACCTTAGTTGCTTGTTTGGAAAAAATTCGTCAAAAGTTCCCTTCTTCTATGCAATTCAAGAAAACCAACAACTTCAAGAATGTAAAAGAAATCTAAAATGCTAACTTCTCTCTAAAAATCACTCAAGAACACAAGAGACTGAGAAGAGGTTGCCAAGAACAGGGCTAGAACAAGCACACAAATCACAAGGGGATGGCTAGGGTTTGAAGTTCAAGGATATGATGGTAATCCTCATACTTGGCGCCAAGATAGTGTGTTTTTGGGTTTAAGAAACTTTCTTGTTCTTGTTTCCTTGGTTTCTTGTTGTGTGTGACGGCTAGGGTTTCCTTGTGAGCATGGATTAAACTTTTAAAAACTTCTAATTAGGTTCCCTCACATGTGTGCACAATCATACTCACACATGTGTTCGGTTCTGGGGTATATGGGTTATGGGTGCACTTGATCATTTGTGGGTGGTCAAGCATTCGTGGATCCACATGAATTGAATAAAAATTCATATTTCCTTATACAATAAGAATTTAGGACTTTAATCTATATTTTTTTGTTCATAATAGACTAATACATATTTCTAAACCATTTTGTGACTAGGGTGATCTTCATTTCATTTATTTTCTTAATTTAGACTATTGAAGGTATTAGGCAAATAAAAAACCAATTCTTGGCCAATTGGGCCGATTTTTGGATATGTTGTCTAACTGATTAGTTCATGACATCTCATGAAATTTCAAGTTATTTTGATGTTCTAAGGGTCACTAAATGAGGATTTTGGACCTACTAAATTTGCCTTAGAAATGGACCCAATTTCATTTCTTATCCAAATTTCATCAAATTGATATTGAATATCTCATTTCATTAAGTACAAGAATTTTTAGGGTATAACAACCTTCCCTACCTAGAAAAATTTTGTCCTTGAAATTCGTACATCATTAAGGATTCCTAGTCAGCAGATAGGGATATTTTGTCTTCATTTCACTTTCCAGTTCCCAGGTAGCTTCTTCTACCCCATGATGTTTTCACAATACTTTAACTAAGCAAATATCTTTAGTCCTTAGGTTCTACACTTTGTGGTCAAGATTCTAACAACCATTTCCTCATAAGTACCATCATCCTGGATATTTACTTCCTCCCAGTGGATGATGTGAGAAGGATCTAGTTCATACTTTCTCAACATAGAGACGTGGAACACGTTATGAGTCGAAGTCATCTGATTAGGTAAATCCAACTCACAAGCACATTCCTCGATTCTTCTAAGAATCTCAAAGAGTCAGACAAATCTTGGTGATAACTTCCCTTTGACCTAAACCTCTTGATGCCCTTCTGAGGACTGATTCTTAAAAACACCATATCACCTACTTGAAACTCTAGGGGTCTCCTTCTTTTGTCAGCATGGCTCTTTTGATGACTCTGAGCTGTGATCAACCTCTTCTCGATTAGTTTGGCTTGGTTTTTCATTTCTTCCACCAAGTCTGGTTTAGTGAACACATGGTCTTCAAGCTCAGCCCAACAGGTTGGTGATCTATAGGACTTTTCATAAAGAGCATCATACCGAGCCATCTTAACACTTGCCTGATAAATATTATTATAGGCAAACTTTGCCAAGTGTAAGTGTTTGCTCCAGTTTCTTTTAAAGTGCAGAACACATGATCTCAACATATCTTCCAAGGTCTGGATAACTCTCTGAGACTGCCCATCTGTCTGAAGATGAAATGCAGTATTCATGGTGAGTTTAGTACCCAACTCCTTTTGTAGACTCTACCAGAACTGAGAGGTGAAGCAAGAGTCTCTGTCGGATACAATCATCTTAAGTACCCCATGAAGATTTGAAGATTTACTATCTCCTTCATATTGAGTTCTCCCAGCTTATTGACTTGGTTTGTAACATCTCAAAAAATTCATATGAAATTTGAATTTTTATTCAGAAAATTATACGGAATTGACAGATGAAAATTGTGGTAAGTCCCAATTTACCCAAATGAGGAATAAAAATCAATTTAATAGATTTTTTGAACAAAATATATGAATATAACGTATATTGTGGAATATCATAGCCAAAAATACAAAGATACGCACAATTTTTGATGAAAACAAGATTAGAGAATCAATTAGAAACAAGATTTGGTAAAAATCTGAAAAGAAAGCAAGAAATTTCGCTAAAAAATATAAAAAATAAACTTAAAACACATCCAATGGCTGCAAACCGTGGATTTAGATCTGATCTCACTATCCGATGGCCATGATCTGATCCGTACACACGCATGAGCACACCGAATCATCAAGATCAAACGTCCATGATCAAATTCATCAAATCCAACGGCGCACAATGAAGGTGCAAAAACAAAATTAGCAAAATCAACACTGTGTTCGAAGTTGATCGTGCGGCCAAGATCTGTTTCGTTG
Organism: Tinospora cordifolia; assembly: GCA_030144865.1. Taxonomy (NCBI): domain Eukaryota; kingdom Viridiplantae; phylum Streptophyta; class Magnoliopsida; order Ranunculales; family Menispermaceae; genus Tinospora; species Tinospora cordifolia. The sequence continues at coordinate 6,955 of JAJIYU010018734.1, forward strand.
ATCGCAAACGAGATCCGCACACCGTGATCGAAGACGATCGAACGATCCAAAATGTTTTCATTAATCATGATCGAGATGCGCGTGAGAAGCTTGAGGACAATCCAAGCATCCAAGTCAAAGCCGCGTTTGGGATCGCAAACCGTGCTGCGCTCGAAGAAGATCCAGTGATCCGGATCGAAGACATTTTTTGGTTGATCGCAAATCGTTGATGCGCTCGAGGAAATCCAATGGCCAAAATCAGAGGATCCGAAATAAAAAATGAAAATTTTGGAAAAATCACGAAAAGTCCAAAAAAAATAAAAAAAAAGGTTTCTAAAATTCAAAAATTATTTCTAAAATTAAAAAAAATTCCGAAAAATACTCATTTTATTCTCAAAATTAGAAAGTACGAAATTAAAGATAATTGAAATTTCTTCTAAGCCTTCTTCTTGACACCTCCTCTCATCTTTCCTTCCTCTAACTTGTGTGTTAAAAGTTCTTCTCTCGAATTGGAGAATTAAGTTGGCGATCTTCATTGGCGCTAGTACCTGAGGGAATTGCTGCTAAAATTTCTGAAGAAAGCGTCACAAGGTGAAAATGATTTCTAGAACACCCTTCTGTTCTTATTTAAATTCATAACATGTTCATTGTTTGTGTGTTTTTCACTAAATTCAAAGATTTTTAATTTCAGTTCTAGAATGTTAAATGTTTATTTCAGTATTTCAGTTTTGATTCATATTTGAGCAATCATATCACCCATGCCATGTTAATATCATGCTTGGGCTTTTAAATTAAAGTATGATGCATGTTTTATGAGTGTTTCATGAATTGACTGTGTATATTCAGAATTTTAGTTTGATTTCATATTTTGAAGTTTATTTTTATGAGATCATGATATGAGAATTAATCAAAGATGATGGTGATAATAATCACGTACCATCATAGTGGTCCAGGGGACACTATGGATGTTCTTTTCATATAAGTTAGGTCATATAGTTTTTAGACCTAAGTACTTGAGGGTCGTGTACTACTGGTGGGTCACCATGTGTAATGGGTTGATGTCGACACATGCCACTAACAGGTTGATGCCGAGTGGGCCCTATTTACTTAGTTAAAAGCATCAAGGGATTAAAGGCCCTTTTGGTCTGAGACTCGACTTGAACAAATTGTTGTTTGAAACGCCTAATGATTGCAAGTGTTTGAATTATGATTTTGTTATGAGTTTGAATATGAAATATGGTTGTTCAAAAAGGATCCATTGGGCTATGTGCTCACTCCTTCCTTTCTTATTTTTCAGGAACATGAAGCCCATGGAGCAATTGAATATAGATAGTCCTTAGAAAGTTTCTACAGTATTATATTTTTTTTAGAATTTTTAAGGCCATGTTGCCCAAAGTTTTTCAGCTTTTCTACTAAAAAGTATTTTTCAAGTCTTCCGCTATAACAATTAGTTCTTTTTGAAGAGTTTAGTACTTTCTATTATGAATAAAATAGTTTGAATTTCTTTATCTCTTTTAATTTGCCCTGATTTTATTGAAAGTTGTGTATTCTTGAATTTTATACAAAGGTGCAAGATATTGAAAAGAAAAGAACAAGTGAGTGTTACTTGTAATGTAACACCGGCCAGACCCGCCATTTTGTTAAGTCTACTGTCAAGAGAACGATGGCAATGTACACTGCTTAAAGATATGGGGGTTGGGGTGTTACATGGTCTGTGGATCTGATTAGTAGGAAATGAGCCACTTTAGTGAAATGATCTACAATCACCCAAATAGTGTCTTCTCCTTTCTAGTTCTAAGGTAAATGTAACACCCGAACCCCCATATCTTTAAGCATTGGACATGACCACCATTCTCTTGACAGTGGGCTAAACCAAACAGCGGGCTGGGCCGGTGTTACTTTACAAGTGACACTCACTTGACTTTCTTTCTATTTCAATTATTTCATGCCTTGATTGTATTTAACAGTGCATAACTTAAATTTTAAAATTTATTAAGGCAATAATATAAGAAATAATTGAAATTCATAAACTCAATTAATTAAATAAAATTAAGTACATAATTTGATCTTGAAGAAAAACTTTTATAGTGGAAGATTCAAAACTTGGGCAACATGCCCTTACATAGAAATTAAAAAAAATTTCAATAAAAGGACCTAACTAATTTTCATGGTCTTCATGTAAATCAGTTACCTGAAAAATAGAATGAAGGGTGAACACATAGCCCAGTGGATCTTTCTAAACATCTAAATCATTATTTCAATTCAAACAAAGCAAGCATATCAAACATTTTTGTTCATTAGGCGATTCAAACAAATTTCTTGTTTATAGTTGACATTCGGACCGAAAGAGTTTAATCTCTATGTTCCACATCATAGGGAGAGAGAATGACAAACCGAAACTCAAACACCAATATCTATGAAGTGGGATCACTCTTGGAAACCCAGTTCAAAATCGTCAATGGTAAACCGACAAGCCGGGTCGGGGGGTGGAACACACACAATGACACTATGCAGTCCATCATCGCGCCAGTACGTGGATTGAATCATTATTTAATCTTTTCTTAGTGATAAAACACACAGTATCAAATTAAACCATTGATGCAACATATACGAAACACGATTCATTAAATATTTATTCATGGCACAATTCATGTATAAAATGCATCAATATTCTTAATTTTTAAACATGCATAACATGTATATTCATGGCACATCAAATAAATAAAGCATGCATATTACAACATATATTCAATCAATCATCTTCAAAACATTATCACACATGCGAGACTTATTCAAATTAAAATAAAGAAGTAAAAGTTAGAAGTTACTTTCACCTTAAAAATGACTCTTCTGTACGCCTCTAAAATCTGGCAGAGTTCCGTTACTTCAAGGCTTCCAAACACTCAAGAACACTCAAGAACAGTTCAAGATTACTCAGGAACTAAGGGGGATTGCCAAGAAGAAGGCTTAGAGAACAAGTTGACAATTCAACTCTTGTTTCTTGGGATGAGATGAATTGTGAGCATGGGGGGTGTTTATATAGAGTTCAGAAGGGTAGAGAATGACAAGTTTGGGGTGTCATCTTGTGGGAAACATGTCAATTCTTCAAAATTTCGTGCCCCCCAAGCATAGGAGATTAGCAAGTAATTTTTTGGAAATTTTTGGGAATTTAGAAACTAATTTTTCAAATTTTTAAAATATTTAATCAAATTTTTTTAGAATTTTCGATTATTATTTTCGGAGCATTTGATATGGACCGTCAAATCTTCCTCAGATCGCGCACTCGTATCTCAGATCGGGCGGGTTGCATTTGGGCAGTCGGATCTTCCTCAAGAACGGTGTCTGATCTTCGATCGATAGAGATGCGTGAATCTGGGCCGTCCGATTTGCATCGATCACAGCATTTGGTTCGCGATGGATCAGGTTCGTCTATCTGGGCTGTCGGATATGCCTCGATCGCAGCATTGGATCGTGAACTTGTTTTGGCTCGTGCAACGTCGGCCGTTGGATTGGGCTGATGAGATATCGACCGTTAGATCGTTTTTGAGCGCCTCACTGTTTGTGATCAATGAACTACGTCTGTACCGTCCGATTTCCTCGAGCTTAGCACGGCGGATCGCGAAATCGATCAACGAAACGCATCCGGTCCATTCAATTTCCTTAATCGTGGTGTTTGTTTCGCGATTATCTCAGAGCGCCTTGATCTGGACCGTTGGATTGAATGAGTTGATTGCAGACCGTCTGATCTGTGGTGATCCAGTGTTCCAGGGCATTCAGTGCGATCTTGATCTGGGCCTTTGGATTGCAGATTGTGAAGATTACTCAATTTTGGTCGTTGGATGCAGTTTTTATTATCAAAATCAACTTCTAAAGCTTTTATTATTGGAGTTTTGTCAATTATAAACTCAATTCCACTTCCTAATTTGTGTAAGTATGTTTTATTGCACATATCCTTCTATTTTGCTAATTTTTCCTTTTTAATTCTTTATTTTCGTATTTATTAGATACATTATTCCATATTTCCCTATTTTTACCTTCATTTCTTTATTTCATATATTCATATACATATATATATATATACATATATATATGTATATTTCATGTTTTTATTTTTCAGAAAGGTAGAATTATATGTGTGTATAATTTGCTATACTTACCTTATGTTT
>JAJIYU010018735.1:0-11094 GCA_030144865.1 Tinospora cordifolia
AAAACCTTTATCATTGATAGACATGAAATTATGTGGTTATAATTCGATTATTTTATTTGATATTTATCCATGAGTTAATCTCGATTAGTATAAAACAATATTAGACATAAGAATTAAAATCATAAAGATTTTTATATAAAAATCTTTATCATTCTCATTTTTATATATCTAAGGTTATCTCCTACCAAACAGCCCATAAAGTGGGCATTAAGAATAAGTGATTAGCTTAATAGAAATAAAATAAGTTTTAGGAATTTATATAAAAGTTTTTAATTTCTATTCTCAAAGGGTTAGAGTGAGAAAGGATAGGTAAAGAGAGAAAGCGAAGAGAAAGATGGAGGGGCACCCCACCAACACAACTCACACCCATTATAATTTGTCACAAGCATTGCAATCTTGTTACCCCATTTGTAAAGATTCTTGTCTCACTTTTTTTTTTCCACACACATTATTTGTAATCTTATTATTATTATTATTATTATTATTATTATTATTATTATTATTATTATTATTATTATTATTTATGTTTTTTCCACAATCAAAGCTAATTCAGTTCCAAAACTATTTAAATACTTAGATCATAATTATTGTATGAAAAGTAATATGAATATTATCAACATGCATGCTTATAACTAATGAAAATGATAATAATAACCTTATGATGCCATTATTGAGGCCATTTATGTACCAATCTTGATATTTCATGCAACAGTTTTTAAATATTAATATTAAGGTTGATACATACGAGGCTTCAAAAGTACTTCATTAAAGAGAGACATGCACTTTTTTTTTAATATGTAACTGCAATATTTATAATTATTAAAATAATATTTATAGTTATTTATATTTATAAATTATATGCATATATAAATATATGTAACTCCTCAAATTACACATATTATTGCATGCTATACCATGATTATATTAAAGGAAGTTGCGAGCTGTTCAAAAAGGTTTTAAAAAATTAATGCAGAGAATTTCTGTATATATATATAAGAATTTGATATAAGAAGACTTATCTAATAAAAAAAAATGAATCAAGTTAATATTGTGATATTTTCAAGTTCTCAACTAAGCTTCCAAATAATAAAGGCATGGAGATAACAATATTAATGTTATAGAAAATGTTAAATGTTTTTAAGATTTAGTTGGCATATTCATACTAGCTATAATATTGGATAGAGAAATTAACAAAACAATAGATTGGCATATTCTTCTGTAATTAAACTAGGCATTTAAACTTATATTCAGCCCTCGATTAATAGAACTTTAATTTCTCAAATTTGAAGCTACTGTATATTGGTTGACATGTGAAGCAACTGTAAATTGGTTGACATGTGTTTGACAAAAACAACAAAAACAAAAATTAAAAAGAAAACATAAGATAAGAAATTAAAAAAAAAAAAAAAGGCCAGAGTGCCACCATCAGACTTAATTTTCCATTAAAAAAATAACAATAAAGGTAACCATTTTTGCTAATCAATATAGATTGAGGATGAAGCTACTTTGTGCATTTTGAGCGCTATATATATATATATACCTAGTGGCATCCTAGTTGTTGAAAACAATATGTTCACACTTATAAGTTAAGGTTCCATTGCTAGGATAAAATGGTTGTAAGCAATCATGTATGAGAAAAAATATTAATAAGATTGCAATACAATCAAGCAAGGGGCAAGCACATGCATTGCAGTTATAATTGATGATCTTTCTAGTACAAATATTAGTTTGCAATGTCATTAATTGATAATAAACTTGATTCTCATAATTATTAGTACAATCAAGTAAGCTTAATCTTCAAACATGTTGAGGAGCAAGCATAAAAAATGAAGACAATAATAAAGCAATATGGTACTCATTTCAAGCCACCATAACTATAAGAACACATATATTACACTAAAATTTACAAGAATCTAGAAGGGCATTAGTTGATTGCATGGTAAGTAATTAGTGACAATGTATACCATATGGTGTAATTAGTATATATAATACAAAATAAAAAGCATATATATAAGTTTAAAAATATGACCAATGCTACCATTAATACAAAGAAGCCTTTTCACAACAGTTAGAAACCATTGTTAAAAGTCTTTCGCATCGGGTTTTAACTATTGTCGTATTCGTTGTTACAGGCCTCGTTATGGAAAGTCTAGAATATCAACAACACTGCAACCACATTGTGAAATTAATTTCTTTCAACAACGATTTCTAGCCGTTGTTAAATCTACAACGGTTAAAGTTGTCATTGAATGCTTTTCTAAGTTTTAATTTGAAGGTTTTTCACAATGATTTAAAATGTTGTGGAATTATCTCCCTGTTTGAAAGTTGATTTAGAGTATTTCATCAATATGTTATAGAACATCAAAACTTATAAATACATATAGCAAAAATAATGTTGGACAAATAACATACAAAATTTTTTTAATCACCACCCGTTTAATCCTAATAAAAACCTTCATTACCTTTCAAATTTACAAAAGGGGTCATTGGAGAGATTTTCGTAGGAAAATTTAATAGTATATAAAGATAATTCATGTTTTAAATGTATATTTTTTTAATATCCTTTTAGCATCTTCTTTTATAAAATGATCATTAATGGATGTATCTCATCAAGTATTAATTGCTTATCATAATTATGCCCTATTAATACAACTTAATGGAATCTCTTGACAACCTTTTGAACATTCACATGGACAATCAACAATTATAAATGAAGCAAGTTAGAAATGATTAACTCATGATCAAATCCTTTAGTTATATTTTTTAATACAAAATTCTTTATGGTATTCAACTTAGTTCGAAAATGCTCACTTTCCTCTCACTTATCCCTGTGATCATGTCTTTATGACCTTATTGCTAAACTAGTGAAAGGTTATGCATTTTTTAATGTAAATCACATTTTCATCAGAATAAAAAAAACTATGAAATCTAGTGAAGGCAGTACTACTCTATAAATTAACATTACTATGAAATCGAAGCAGCCCTAAAGAAAGTAATGGGATCAAATGCGGCCGGACAACATACGGAAATGCAGCTTTAGAGAGAGAAAGAGTGAAAGCATTGAAGCATTTATTCCCTGGCCATTGATCTTTTACTTTCACAGAACTAAAGATATTACACTCAGCTTGGGAAACCGCAATTCTCGCACACTCTCACATCACCATCCAATCCTCCTTGTGATACCCACCTCGAATATCATCAACTACAAGAATCGTAACGTAAGAAAGCCAGTGGAGGAGCTCTGGTTAGTGGTCTCAGTTCTCGCATCTCAACACAAGTCATAGCTAAGAAGAATTAAAAAAAAAAAAAAATCTCACATTCCACGAGATTTTTGGGCAAAGTATGTAACTTTCAAAAGATCACTGGCCATTGATTAAATAATCAATAAGAGCTTTCTAAATGCATGCACGTAATGGTAACCGTCTGATGGGTTATGTGAGAAGTGAAGCAGTTGTATAAGACTTAGCAGAACAAAAAAGGAAGAAGAAGAAGAAGAAGAAGAAGAAGAGAAGCACTTAAAAATGTCAGATTCTGAACATAGAGGCTGAAGAAGAAGAAGATAGAAGCGCAGAAACGAACCATCTTGTCAACTTCAATTGAGATCAGAAAACAAATAAACAAATAAGCTTCTTCACTCTTCTCATGTCTTCTTCAGTTTCAGTTCTCTTTTAGGGTTTCTCCATATATAAAGTTGATCTATACATATAAATACATATAGAGATATTGGGCCAGTATACTATTACTACTGTCACAGTATACTGTTATTATTACTATATACTATGTGGAATATAGGAGAACCCGAGGTTCCAGAGAGAAAATTAACTAATGGAATGCTCTAAATTCAAAGACTTTAATACCCAGATGTAACAGGCTTTTGAAAAAAGTAGAACCGCAAAGAATCTCAATTTACATAAAGCGATGATCAAATTTATTCGAAAGAAAAAAAAAAAAAAAAGAAGAAAGAAGAAGAACATGAAGAAAGGAGATGAACATACATCATAATAATAACCTAGGTAAGCCCATGTTTCTATGATGGAATTCAACATGCCCATAAAGTAAGAAACACATTATGATTTTTAATGATCATCGGTCCTAGGTACTGCTTCAACTACTACTACTGTGGAACGAATGAACTTAATCATAAACAATAAGAGAAAAAATGGATCCTGGAAACATTAATTTCTATACTGACTTGGTCAAAAAGCTTGCAACAATTGTCTTGCTCTTCTTTTTCTTTTCATTTTTTCCCCAAAAAAAAAAAAAAGAAAGAAAGAAAGAAAGAAAGAAGGAAAGAAAAAGAACTTATAAGAAAGATGGTGAAGAAGAAGCAGTAGTGGGTAGGGGACCAAAACCTGGTAGATCGGACCAGTGATGACCAGTTGGTGTACTGTTAATGGTGGTCGTCGTGGTGGTGGTGATGGGGGCAGTGCTAGTACTAGTACTACCACTCCAGAAACTTGTACCAATGGAATTGCTGCCATTATTATTGCTATGGAAGCTCTGGTTCCAATCTTCTTGATGATGATGATGATGACAGCTGGTAGTGGAAGAAGAAGGCCTGTTTGATTCATGGATTATGGTACCATCTCCAAAAGGATGATCATGATCTCTACCAATACCCATATTGAAAACTTGCTGCTGACGATGATGAGGGGTTATAGAAGGAAGACTAAATCCCTGAAGCAAAGCCAAGTTAGAACCAGAACTAAAATGATCACCAATATTCATGGCTTGATTAAAAGGCGCCTGAAATGCTGCCAAGGAAGACAAGAACCCTCCATTGGGATAATACAAAGGCGAAGCTCCTGATGCAGCCATTAACGGTGAAGAAGATGAAAGATTTTGACTTGCTGCTGCTGCTGTTAAAGATGGGTTTGTAGTAGTAGAAATATTCATGAGATTCTGATGATGATCGTGAGTAGAAATACTAGTAGTATTACTAGTTGAATTAATAGGAGTAGAAGGAGAGGGCTTTTTTGATCTCTTACCCTTTCTACAACCACCTCCAACAGGAACATTTCTTAGGGTTCCTCCTTGTGTCCAGTACCTTCTACATGTTTTACAGAAGTAACGAGGCTGAGATAGACTGTAATTGTTGTAGTAACAGAACTTTGTGTTAAGTGAATCACAACGAGGGCATTTCTGTGGTGGCTGATGTGGTGGTGGTGGGGGTACTCCTACTTGCTGCTTCTGATGATCTTGTAGCTTCCCTTTCATCTGATCTGACATTAGTCTTTGATGAATATTATGATGATCCCCTCCTCCGGTATTGCTTCCTCTTTCTTGCTGCATCTTCTTCTTCTTGCTGTTAGTTGATTAGATTTAATTGCAAGCTAGCTAGCTAGCTAGGTAGTTCCTGCTGTGTTGAACAGGCAGATTACAGTAGGTACAAGTTTCAGGGTTTTCAGTTTTTTCAAGTGGCGTTTCAAAATATAAAGAGTACTCAACGTGTCTTCTGGTCTCTCTTCAGTTGTAATTGAGAATCTACACAGAGATTTAAATAAAAAAATAAAAAAAATAAAAAGAAAGAAAAGAAAAGAAAACCAAACAAAAAAAAACCATAAGCTGCATGATCAAGCTACCTTCACAATTATAATCCCAATAAGAAATTAAAATTCAAAAAAAAAAAGAAGAGCAAAGCCAAACCATAATTAATAAAATTAACAAACTATCTAAGAAAGAAGAAAATTAATTTAATTAAATTCACTCTGTAAACCTAAATGAAGAAAATCTTCATTAATAGTAGTAATAGTACTAGCAGCAGTACTAAACATTCATCAGAACTCACCTGCGTGGTTTTTGCAGCAAGGTTTGAGTAAAGACTAGGGTACGATTTACAATTTATTTACAGTCACTGGCACGCGTAGAGGCTTGGACAGAAGTAGAACAGAAGAATGGCTTGAATCATTGAGAAAGATGGATCAGGAAAACAAGTTCAGGGAAAGTACATGTGATCAGACCAAAAAAAACTGATTTCTTCATTCAGTAGGGTTCTTCCACATCCCCTATAAGTGACAGCAAATCTAGAAGGGAACGGAAGCCATTTCCTCAATTAGTTCGAAACTCAGTAAATTTGAGAAAACAAGTGATTTCAATGATCCTCTGCTACAGAATATCTATACATATATTTGTAATTAAACGAAAGAATGCGTTAGAAGAAGATGGTGACGATGATGAAGATGATGAGAGAAAGAAGAACCGGTGTTTAAAAAAACAGAAACAGAGATCTAGAGAATTTGATTCCGGCAAGAAGCATCGATCGGAAGTTGCCCGGAAAAGGATTACTTTTTGTCGGAGAACCTCACCAACGCATCACCTTCTTCTTCTTCTTCTTCTTCTGTAACTTCTTTCTGTCACCAGTCACCACCACTTTCATCATGCTTTTTTTAAAAAATAATAATAATAATTTAATTTTATTCTGTTTTGTACGACAGAGATGAAAAATGGGTCCTACAAAAACTGAACAGATCAACGGCCCAAATAAAAACAATCTAACGAAAGAGATAATCTTGACTGCTTGACATTCAAGTGGCCTGTGGTCAATGGGTAACCGGGATTGAGGCAGTACCACGTGGTGTATTCAGTACGGTCTAGGGAAGTAGGTTTATGGAGTTAGTGTAACGAAGTATTTTCCCCTGTCGTGCGTGATAAGGGACGAAGTGGCACGTGCCTCGTGCCATGAAACGGAAGGTTTCGTGACGTCTCTTTCCGTTAACTCTTGCAACTGCTCCACGGCCACTACACCGAAAGGACAAACGCTAACATGCTCTTCGCGAGTCAGAAACACGGAAGGGGAGAGATCACTCTGTGATGATGCATCACATCGTTCTCAATCAGCCCTAGCATTTATTCTGGACACGTGCCATTTTATTGTAGCGTTGGATATCTGTTTTTCTGGGCGTTTTGACCTGATTACCCTTTAAAATTTTAAAAATGACAAAAATACCCTTATTCTTAAAATATTGACGCCTGTACCCTACTTTTGTCCAATCAGCACCTAGTGAATGTCATATCAACATCGAGGTGGCATCCAAGGTGGACTACAAAGGAAGTTGTACTAAAGGCATTTTTTATAAAGACGTCTTTAGTACAAATATGTTTTGTTCTGAAGGCGTCTTTTGTAAAAACGCTTTTAATACAAATAAGTTTTGTTCTAAAGGCATCTTTACAAAAAACGTCTTTAGTACAAATTTTTTTTTTATTTTCTTCTTATTTCTACTTTCATAATATGCGAGTAACCTCTTATAAATGCTCAGAAGCAACGGAATAATTTTTTGACCCCCCAATCATAATTTGCCTATATCATTTTCTTTTTTAATTTTATATTAAAGCTAATTAAATGCAAACTTGTTTTCGTTTACTGTGGGCAAACCAGGATAAGTTTTTTTGTGAAACCAGTTCCAACACGTTTTAATTGCCTCCTTTGAACTCCCGGAAGTGACGAAATAATTTTTTGACCCCCGGATCAATATTTGTCTATGTCACTTCTTTTTCTAATTTTCTATTAAAACTAGTGGAATACAAACCTGTTTTCGTTTATCATGGGCAAACTAGGATGAGTTTTACTGTGAAACCAATTCTAGCGTATTCTAATTGCCTCCCTTAAACTCCCGGGAGAGACGAAATAATTTTTCGACCCCCGGATCATAATTTTCCCATGTCACTTCCTTTTCTAACTTTTTATTAAAACTAGTGAAATGCAAACTTGTTTCCGTTCACCGTGGGCAAACCGAGATGATTTTTTTCTATGAAACCAATTCCAGCGCATTGTCATTGCCTCCTTCGAACTCCTAGAAGTGACGGAATAATTTTTTGGCCCACGGATCATAATTTGCCTATGTCACTTCTTTTTGTAGTTTTTTTTAATTAAAACTAGTAGAATGCAAACCTATTTTCGTTCACTGTGGGCAAACCAATTTTTTATTAAAACTAGTTTCATAGAAAAACTCATCCCAGTTTACCCACAGTGAACAAAAATAGGTTTGCATTCCACTAGTTTTAATAAAAAACTAGAAAAAGAAGTGACAGACAAATTATGATCCAAGGGTCAAAAAATTATTCCGTCACTTCTGAGAGTTCGGGGGAGGCAATTACAATGCACTGGAACTAGTTTCATAGAAAAAAATCATCCCAGTTTGCCCACGGTGAACGGAAACAAGTTTGTATTCCACTAGTTTTAGTAGAAAACTAGAAAAAGAAGTGACATAGACAAATTTTGATCCGGGGTTCGAAAAATATTTCGTCACTTTCGAGAGTTCAGAAGAGGCAATTAGAACGTGTTGGAACTGGTTTTACAAAAAAACTCATCCGAGTTTGCCCACAGTGAACGAAAACAGGTTTGCATTTAATTAGTTTTAATATAAAATTAGAAAAAAAAGTGATATAGGCAAATTATAATCGGGGAGTCGAAAAATTATTTCGTTGCTTCCGAGCATTTATAAGAGGTTACTCGTGCACTATGAAAATAGAAATGGGAAGAAAATTAAAAAAAAATTGTAGTAAAGGCGTCTTTTGTAAAGACGCCTTTAGAACAAAACTTATTTGTACAAAATGCGTCTTTACAAAAGACGCCTTCAGAACATAACTTATTTGTAGTAAAGGCGTCTTTATAAAAGACGCCTTTAGAACAAAAATTATTTGTTGTCCACCTTAGATGTCACCTCGATGCTGATATGGCGCTGACTGGGCATTGATTGGGCAAAAGTAAGGTAGAGGCGTCAATATTTTAAGAACAGGGGCATTTTCGTTATTTTTAAAATTTGTAAGGGTAATCAAGTCAAAAATCCTATTTTCCAGTTCTATCTAGATTTTGTCTGTTAATCACTAGATACATGTGATTGGATGCAAGAATAGATCTAAAACTATGTATTAAAAAAAAGATGGGATTTAAAAAAAAAAAAGTATTATTTCATATATTAAGATAAATTTTTCTTCGTTATAGTACACATAAAATAATACTAAGATTTATTTGAGGCAAAAACCTCATAAAATAATCACAAAAAATAGAAAAAATATTATTTTCTTAATATTTATATTTATATTAAAAAGTAATAGAAAAAGATCTTATATTATTGAATAAAAAGATGAAACTTTCAATTTTTTATACCCTTTAAGGCTTATTTGGTGCGTAGGATGAAATATGATTATTTGTGTAAAATAGGATGAGAAAACATTAAATTAGATAAAGGGAGTTAAAAAAAAAATAAAGTAATCTAGTGTTTGGCATATACAAAATAAGATTATTACAAATAAATAATAAAAATAGAATAAATAGACAAAAATAAACTTTAATTTTATCATAATATCATGAAAAATAAAAAAATAAACAAAAAAATTAAAAATAACTTAGAATAAAACAATCCCACAATTTAAGGTGATATTATTTTATCCTACAATAAGAGGATAAAAAGTAAGCTCGACTTAAAATTTATTTCATCCTTTTAGCTACCAAACATGAGAATAAAATTAATTTTATTCCTATCCCATATTATCCCACCTCCCAAACAACTCCTAAACTTTTAAAATATATGGATGTAAATGTATTCTTCAACTCCCAATACTTGAAATAATTTTTAAATATAGTCACTATGATATTGTATATTTTAATACGAGGATTCCACCATCACCCTAACTAAAATTAGGGTTAACACAGTCCCCTACCAATTCCACGAGCTTGGTACACCCAATCAACTAAAGAAGGCATTTATGGGTCATATTCCCCTTCTCACCACCCAACCAATCTCATTCTGCTTTATATTATTTATGTTGCCTACTTTAACTTATATTCTCTCTAAAGCACAACCCCTCCATCTTTACAAAATAACTTTAAAAAATTGTGATTACCTAGTCGACCAAGTCATCTTTATTATAGCTATGATCATCACCACAACCTTTAAGAAAAATATGCATATTAATATATTATCTTAGTGTTTTTTTTTATTTTTTTATTTTTGGGAAAGATATAGGGCTGACTTCATGATCCTGACCATCTGGTTGTTAAAATTCACATTGAACTAAATCTAGTGGATTATAGGGTTGTAGAAGGATGAGTACAACTCAATAATTAACTAATAAATTAACATTGCCCATCATCATCAGCATGTTTCTAGTGCAAAGAATTGATATATCATTATTTATGTTAAAAAATTAAATAAGAATTTTTTTATTGACACCACCAATGGCTATGTTTGTTTAAAATTCTCACTTAATAAAAAAATAATAATTTTATGTTGAATTAGTAGGGTAATTTTACCATATTAGGAACATCAAAATTTGTTAAAGGGGATTTTTGTTACTGATTAAAAATTTATACGAGCCAACTACCAAAATAATCAACTTTGAATAATCAATTGTCGACCAGCTTTTAGCAATTTCTCTCATTCCGAATATATCAAAATTATCTATTTTGTGATTAATAAAAAAAATATAGTTTTTAAAGTAAAATTAAATTTATCAATTTATTATATTACCACTTATTTTGAGTTATAACAAATCGTACCATAGTTTTTAAAATTATTTTTTATAAGTTATAACAAACATTGTTCAAATTATTTTTTTATAAACACTTTTTCAATAATTAATTTTTATAATCAATTTTTTTACAGCATAATCTTAAACAAACAAGGTCAAAAATCAGTGCTTAATTGATTATCAAATTATTATTATTTTAATGATTACATTTTAAAAGTTATTTTTTAAAAATGTTAAATTTTAAATTTTATACATTTAATTTATTTATATTAGTATTTTTTAATTCGATATCAAATTTGCGCTACATCCCATTAATTATTAAAGAAGATTCACATAATTATTTTTTTTTCATTAACACTATTAGACTGTAATAATCATGAGTCACCTGATTTTATTTATATTATTGAAAATATTTAAGTTTAATGTACAGATAGACAGAAATGAAATTCATCATTTATCTATGTATTTTTATTTATTATATTTGGAGAATACCCTTTAATTTCTGACATAGAGAACTTTTCAAACAGCTAGCATGCATATGCATGAATGATATGTCATGGGCCCTGTTAATTTGTATTTTCATCTATTAATTTTTCAAATGTACAATTGGTCCCATGTTTGATC
>JAJIYU010018736.1:0-11099 GCA_030144865.1 Tinospora cordifolia
ATGACTGAAATAGAAAGTCAAGTGTGCGTCGCTTGTAATGTAACACCGGCCCGGCCCGCCGTTTGGTTTAGTCCACTGTCAAGAAAAATGGTGGATGCATCCAATGCTTAAAGATACGGGGGTTGGGGTGTTACATTGACCCCTTCCATACAACAAAACACAATAGAAACAAGCCGGTTGTTCATTTACAAGAGTGTAATGGAAGGAATGTAGACTAGTTTAGTTTCTATGAGTGCCTAGCAAGTTGAGAATGCTATGAGCTCAATTGAATCCTCAAGGTAACGCTTTTCCTAAGAAACTAAGGTCACGGGCTTTCTCTAATCTTGAAATAAGTGAAAAAATCTCTTTAGACAATAAAACTTCTCCTAAATAGAGTGTAAACCATTAAAAAAACTTACATCAATGAAAGAAATATATTCTAAATAGGTTATCAATCATTTTTTTCACAAAATGATGGCATATACGATCTCTTTCAATTGTTTCATCAACTGCAAGAGTACAATAAGGATAACTATAGGTATATTGAGTTTTATAGCTACCTAGATAGTTACAAATGCCATAAAACATAAGTTAATGCTAAAATTAATGTTTTCACTGATAAATTAGGTTTTTAAAACCACCTTGGGTATGGAAATGAGCGAGGACACGTTTCTCGCTTAGGAAATCGTTAGTTAACGAAGAAGTATGTGTTAAAAGCACTTCTTAGCTAAGGAGATTTGCTCTAAATGCGCTCATTGTCGCTTCCTTACAAAAGAACAACAAAGAGAAATTTATGACACTTGAATCGTTTACGAGGGCGTAAATAGACAAAGAATTGTTATTTCACAGCCTATGATAGCTCTAAATTTGGTATACTACAAATTTATCATTAAGATAACACTTTCTTAAAGAAATTACCCCCCAACCCACGTTTGGCATCTAATTGAGCCTAAAATTGCTTTTAGCTTCTTTCTAATTGAAAAAGTAAATAATAAAAACTATTTTACACTAAGGAAATCCATTTCGAGTGAGCACTTAGCCTTCTTCAATCAGAGAAAAGCAAAAAAAACCTTGTTGAGTACTTTCAGCTATACGACTACAAAGCTTGTTGAAAAAGCTATAAAAGTCGAATTCTCACTAAAAGGATGCTTCATTTGAGACATCAAGAACCCAAAGGACCATTGGCATCTAAATGAGCTAAAATATTGCATAGAAAAGGCTATCGAAATAAAATGAACAAGTAAGCTTTAAAGACTCTCTTAATTTAGAGAAATTAGTTATAAAAGAGACATTGACTCCTTCTCTAGAGCAAAACACAATCGAAACGAGCTGATTTCTCATTTACAAGAATGTAATGGGAGGAACATTGACTAGTTTAGTTTCTACGAGTACCTAGCTAGCTAAGAATGCAGTGAGCTCAAATGAATCCCTAAGGTATCACATTTTTCAAGAAACAAAGGTCCTAGGCTTCCTATATTGTTGAAATGAGTGGAAAAATCTATTTAAACAATAGAACTCCCTATAAATAGAGCATCATCCCTTAAAAATTTACATCAATGAAAGAAATCTATTTCTAAATAAGTTATTAATCATTTTTTTTATCAAATGATGACATAAATATGTCTTTCAATTGTTTGATCACTTACGAGAGTGCAGTAAGACTAGCTATAGGTATATTGAGTTTTATAGTTACTTAAATGGTTACGAATGCCATAAAACACAAATTAATGCTAAAATTAAACTCTTTCACTAATAAATTAGGCATTTAAGACCACCTTGGGTATGAAAATGAGTTGGGAGACTCCTGTTGCTTAGGAAATCGTTTGTCAACGAAGAAGTATGCATCTAAAGGGCTTCTTAGCTACATGCGCTCTTGTCTTTCTTTACAAAAGAACAACGAAAAGAACATTTATGACACTTCAATTAGTGCTGAGGGTGTAAATAGACAAAGAAATGCTATTTCAAAGCTTATGATAGCTCTGAATTTGGTATACTATAAACTTATCATCAAGATAACACTTTCTTCAAGAAATTAGTTGCCAAGCCACGTTTGGCATTTAATTGATCCCGAAATTTCTTTTAGCTCATTTCTAATTGAGGAAGTAAATAATGAAAACTATTTTAAACTAAGAAAATCCGTTTCAAGTGACCACTTAGCTTTTTACAACAGGATAAAAGAAAAAAGAACCTTGTTGAGTAATTTTATCTACTATTAGAGTGCAAAGTAGTCGACATATGGTAATTTCAGCTTTACGAGTGCAAAGCATGTTGAGAAAGCTATAAAAGTCGAGTTTCTCACTAAAAGGATGGTTCATTTGAGCAATCAAGAAACCAAATCACCATTGGCATCTAAACGAGCTAAAAGATTGCTTAGAAAATGCTATTGAAATGGAATGAATAAGTAAGCTTTAAATTCTCTCTTAATTAAGAGAAATTGGTTATAGAAGAGCCATTGACCTTTTCTCTATAACAAAACACGATAGAAACAAGTTGGTCGTTCATTTACATGAATCTAATGGGAGGAACGTAGACTAGTCTAGTTTCTTCGAGTACTTGGCCAATTGAGAATGCAATAAGCTCAACTAAATCTTCAAGGTAATGCTTCTCTTGAGAAACTAAGGTCCTTGGCTTTCTCTAATGTTAAAATAACTGGCAAGATTTCTTTAAAGAATGAAAGTCCTTTAAATGGAGCATAACCATTAAAAATTTGCATCAATGAAAGAAATCCTTCCTAAATATGTTATCAATCATTTTTTTTTTTCACGAAATGACACCATATATGATCTATTTCTATTGATTGATTATTTGCGAGTGTAGTAAAGCTTACTATAGGTATATTGAATTTTATAGCTACCTAGACGATTATGAATACCATAAAAAACAAACTAATGCTAAAATTAATGTTTTTGCTAATAAATTAGGCATTTAAAACCACCTTGGGTATGGAAAAGAGTGAGGATACGTCTCTTGCTTAGGAAATTGTTTGTCAATGAAGAAGTATGTGTTTAAACCGCTTCTTCGCTAAGAAGGTTTTTTTCTAATTGCGCTCATCATCGCTCTCTACAAAAGAACAATGAAAAGAACATTCATCACACTTAAATTGTTTGCGAGGTTGCAAATAGACAAAGAATTGCCATTTCAAAGCCTATGATAGCTCTGAATTTGGTATACTACAAATTTATCAATAAAATAACAATTTTTTCAAGATATTAGGTCGCAAACGACCTTTGGCATCTAATTCAACCCAAAATTATTTTTAGCTCATTTCTAATTGAAAAAGTAAATAATAAAAACTAATTTGTACTAAAAAAAATCCGTTTCGAGTGAGCAATTTCCATCTTCAATAGGGGAAAAGCAAAAAGAACCTTGTTGAGTAGTTTTATCCATTGTTAGAATTTAAAGCGACTGACATATGGTAATTTTAGCTCTACGAGTGCAAAGCTTGTTGTAAAAGCTATAAAAGTCAAGTTTCTCATTAAAAGGGTGATTCATTTCAGCAATTGGGAACCCAAAACATCATTGGCATCTAAATGACCTAAAAGATTCCTCAGAAAATGCTATTGAAATGGAATGAACCAGTAGAGTTTAAAGACTCTCTTAAATAAGAGAAATTGGTTATAGAATAGCCAGTGACCCCTTCTCTACAACAAAACACGATAGCAACAAGCCGGCTGTTCATTTGCAAGAATGTGATGAGGAACGTTGACTACTTTAGTTTCTACAAGTACCTAGCCAGTTGAGAATGCAATGAGCTCAACCAAATCCCCAAGGTAACAATTTTCCTGAGAAACTAAGGTCTTGGGTTTTCTCTAATGTTGAAATAAGTGAAAAATCTCTTTAGACAATAAAACTACCCCTAAATGGAGTGTAAACCATTAAAAAAACTTACATCAATGAAAGAAATTCATTCTAAATAAGTTATCAATCATTTTTTTTTTCAGGAAATGGCAACATATATGATCTCTTTCAATTGTTTGACCACTTGCGAGAGTGCAATAAGGCTAACTATAGGTATATTGAGTTTTATGGCTACCTAGACAGTTACAAATGCCATAAAACACAAATTAATGCTATAATTAATGTTTTCACTGATAAATTAGGTTTTTAATACCACCTTGGTTATGGAAACGAGCGAGGATATGTTTCTTGCTTAAGAAATCATTTGTCAATGAAGAAGTATGCGTTTAAAGCATTTCTTAGCTAAGGAGATTTGTTATAAATGTGCTCATTATTGTTTCTCTACAAAAGAATGATGAAAATAACATTTATCACACTTAAATATTTTGGGAGGGTGTAAATAGACAAAAAAAAAATTGCTATTTCAATGCCTATCATAGCTTTGAATTTGGTATACTACAAATTTAACATTAAGATAACACCTTTTTCAAGATATTAGCCCTCAAACCACCTTTGGCATCTAATTGAGCCTGAAATTGTTTCTAGCCCCTTTCTAGTTGAGGAAGTAAATAACAAAAACCAATTTGTACTAAAGAAAATCCATTTCGAGTGAGCAAATAGCCATCTTCAATAGGAGAAAAGCAAAAAGAACATTGTTGAGTAGTTTTATCCATTGTTAGAGTGTAAAGAGACCAACATATAGTAATTTCAACTCTACAAGTGCAAAGCTTGTCAAAAAAGCTATAAAAGTCAAGTTTCTCAATAAAAGGGTGCTTTATTTGAACAATTAGGAACCCAAAGCACCACTGGCATCTAAATGAGCTTAAAGATTGCTTAGAAAAAGCTATCGAAATGGAATGAACGAGTAGGCTTTGAATATTCTCTTAATTAAGAGAAATTGGTTACAAAGAGCCAGTGACCTGTTCTCTACAACAAAACACAATAGAAACGAGCCGATTGTTCATTTACAAGAATGTAATGGGAGGAACCTAGACTAGTTTAGTTCCTACGAATACCTAGCTAGTTGAGAATGCATTGAGCTCAATTGAATTTTCAAGGTAATGCTTTTCCCGATAAACTAAGGTCTTAGGCTTTCCCTAACGACGAAATAAGTGGGAAAGTCTCTTTAGACAACAAAACTCCCCCTCAGTGGATCATAAATCATTAAAAACTTACTTCAATGAAAGAAAACCATTCTAAATAGGTTATCAATCGTTTTCTTTTTTCACAAAATGACGACATATATGTTATCTTTCAATTTTTTCAACACTTGTGAGAGTGCAGTAAAGCTAACTATAGGTATATTGAGTTTTATAGCTACCTAGATGTTTACAAATGCCATAAAACACAAATTAATGCTAAAATTAACATTTTCATTGATAAGTTAGAATTTAAAACCACCTTCGGTATGGAAACGAGTGAGGAGACATCTCTTCCTTAGGAAATTGTTTGTTAACAAACAAGTATGCATTTAAAGCACTTCTTGGCTATGGATATTTGCTCTGATGTACTCATTGTTTGTTTCTCTACAACGAACGAAGAAAATAACATTTATGACACTTGAATAGTTTGCGAGGGTGTAAATACACAAAAAATTGCTATTTCGAAGTCTATGAAAGCTTTGAATTTAGTATACTACATATTTATTATGATTAAGATAACACTTTCTTCAAGAAATTAGCCCCTGAACCACGTTTGGCAACTAATTGAAACCAAAGTTGTTTCTAGCTCCATTTTAACTAAGTAAGTAAATAATAAAAACTAATTTGAATTAAGAAAATTCATTCAAAGTGAGCAATTGGCCTTTTTCAATAAGAGAAAAACAAAAAGAACCTTGTTGAGTAATTTTTTCCATTGATAAAGTGCAAAGAGACCGACATATTGTAACTTCAGCACTATTTGTGCAAAGTATGTTGAGAAAGCTATAAAAGATGAGTTTCTCACTAAAATGATGCTTCATTTGAGCAATTGGGAACCGAAAGTACCATTGGCATCTAAACGAGCTAAAAGAATGCTTAGAAAATGCTATCAAATTGGAATGAACAAGCTTTAAAGACTCTCTTAATTAGGAGAAATTGGTTATAAAGGAGCCATTGACTCCTTCTCTATAACAACACACAATAGAAACGGGCCGATTTACAAGAATGTAATGGGAGGAACGTAGATTAGTTTAGTTTCTATGAGTATCGAGCTTGCTGAGAATGCAATGAGCTCAAATGAATCCCCAAGGTGATGCAAACCCACTAGGAATTAGATCCTAAGAACCCCTATACAAGGGAGTATGCTCACCCCAAGAAAGCTAAAATCAGATTTAATGATCCACTTGAACCCTTGAATAACAAAGAAACAAGAACCCAAAGTGTTAAATACCACAAGGTTGATCAATCCTTGATAAGTCTAGAAAAGTTCAATGAAGAACATAAGAAAAAACCTCTCAAAATAAGAACAAGGTTGATCAACTTCATAATCTGAAATGTTCAGGTTAAAACTGACTTTATTGATTTGATCTTTCCTTAAAGAGGAGCAAGCCAATTTATACAAATCCTAGATGTAACTCCAGGGAATACAAAAAGTCACAAAAATAAATAGCTATTAACTTACACATGAAAGAATTGAAGACTCTGCACTAACTGACACTTAATACATATCACAACTTCACTAGTAACTCCTATGGACAATGCATTAACTCCAAACACAAACACACTATTGTATAGTTATTACACCTTGAAAATTGAAATGTTTGACATAAAAAACCAATAACACATAGGAAATTAACTAATTTCGTGCAACCTCTAATAATGACCAATAAACCAACTTTATCATCTCAAATTAATGAGATTATGACTTGAATTATTCTGTCCACGCATGCATTTCTACTAAAGCTCTTTTTATTTTTTATAGTTTTGACTATCCTGCACTTGGATAACACTCATAGCTCTTTTTGATTTATCCAAACCCATATTAAAGTTGAAAAACCATTAACACCTTGTTTGGCCCAAATGTCTTGAACCAGCCCAAGTAGTGTTTCATTAAGTTTTTTGGCATGGGCCCTTGCAATTGGTCCTCTTGGAATATGCAAAGCATCATCATCACCATTAATTAATTTATTCATGTCACCTTTGTCAATTTCATAATCTGCATCATTCCCCCTCTCGTCAAAAGGATTCGTCCTTGAATTATTACCTAGATCAAAAGGAGAAAGATCAACAACATTGAATGTGGCACTAACGTTATACTCACCTAGAAGATCTATTTTGTAGGCATTTTCATTGATCCTATCAAGAAGCTGGAATGGGCCATCCCCCGAAGGATGCAACTTGGACTTCCATTGAGCTGGAAATCGCTCCTTTTGATCAAATTACCAAGGCCTCCCCAAAAGATATGACCAGCATGCATAGAAACTACATCACATAGTACTTCATCATGATTTTTCCCAATTGAAAAAGAAACCAAAACTTGCTTCTTGACTTGCACTTCCCCACAATCATTCAACCACTTCAACTTGTATGGTCTAGGGTGTTTAAGAAGAGACAAGTTTAATTTATCCACTAATGTAGTGCTTGTAACACTTGTGCAACTCCCACCATCAATAATCATACTAGATACCTTATTGTTTACATGGCAGTAAGTATGAAATATGTTCTCTTGTTGTTGCCACAAGTTATCTACTTTGATTTGAGAATTCAAGACATGCTTCATTACAAGAGATTCGCCTTCTACTTGATATTGGATGTCATCGTCACTTGCATTCTCAAATGAAAGTAGTCAATCTTCGCTCTCACTTTCTTTCCCTACATCACCATCATCATGCATGATTGTTGCCCTTTCATTTGGATATTGTGAAGTGATATGTCCAGTTTCCAAACATTTAAAACATTTAATATCTCTATTTTTAGAGGGTTGGGAATAGATTTACCTTTGTCTTTCACAAAAACTTCAATGGTGGCTTTGGCTGTCTCCTTAGAAATAGTTTTTATCATCCTTCTTCCATTTTGACCTCTAATAAGAACTAGAAGCTGAGGTAGACTTTGAAGCCTGCTTATTTTTCAATCTCCTTTTTACCTTTATTGCAATGTGCACCATGTCTTCTAGCTCAACATAATGGTGAAGATCTACAACATCAGCTATCTCCTAGCTCAACCCTTTTAGAAATCGAGCCCTTGTTGCTTCCTGATCTTCCTCCACATTAGCCCTTATCATAGCCACCTCCAAATCTTTATGATATTCCTCTACACTCTTTGACCCTTGTGTAAGGCTTTGTAGTCTTTGACAAAGCTCCTTGTAATAATGACTAGGAACAAACATTTTCCTCATTAAAGCTTTCATTTCTCTCCGTGTTTTGATAGGCGCTCTTGATTTCTCCTTCTATTTGTGACTTCTAATCCCACTAGATGATTACATAACCTGTAAACTCAATTACTGCCAATTTTATCTTTTTCGCTTCTTAGTAATTATGACAATAAAAAATCAACTCAAGTTTTAACTATCTTGTACCTGGATAACACTCATAGCTCCTTTTGATTTATTTAAACCCATATTAAAGTTGGCAAAACCATTAACACCTTGTTTGGCCCAAATGTCTTGAACCAGCCCAAGTAATCTTTGTTTAAGTCTTTTGGCACAGGCCCTTGTAATCGATCTTCTTGGAATATGCAAAGCATCATCATCACTATTAATTAATTTATTTGTGTCATCTTTGTTAACTTCATAATCAGCATCACAAAGTAACATATTCTTCAATAAACTAAGGTCATGGGCTTCCTATAGTGTTGAAATAAATGGGAAAATCTATTTTGACAATAAAACTCCCTTTAAATGGAGCATCATCCCTTGAAAATTTACATCAATGAAAGAAATCCATTCTAAATAAGTTATTAATCATTTATTTTTACGAAATGATGACATATATGATGTCTTTTAATTGTTTGATCACTTGCGAGAGTATACTAAGGCTAACTATAGGTATAATTAGTTTTATAGCTACTTAAACATGTTATCACAAATTAATGCTAAAATTAATGTTTTCACTAATAAATTAAACATTTAAAACCACTTGGGTATAGAAACGAGCTGGGAGATGCTTCTTGCTTAGAAATAATTTTGTCAATGAAGAAGTATACATTTAAAGGGCTTCTTAGTTATGTGCACTCGTTGTCATTTCTCTACAAAAAATTGACGAAAAGAACATTTATGACACTTTTATTTAGTGCTGAGGGTGTAAATAGACAAAGAATTACTATTTCAAAGTCCATGATAGCTTTGAATTTGGTATACTACCAATTTATCATTAATTTAACACTTTCTTTAAGAAATTAGCCGGCAAGCCACGTTTGGCATCTAATTGCTCTCCGAATTACTTTTAGCTCCTTTCTAATTGAGGAACTAAATAATAAAAACTATTTTAAACTAAGAAAATTTGTTTCGAGTGAGTAATTAGCCTTCTTCAACAGGAGAAAAGTAAAAAGAACCTTGTTAAGTAGTTTTATCCATTGTTAGAATGCAAAGCGATCGATGTATGGTAATTTTAGCTCTACAAGTGCAAAGCTTGTTGAGAAAGCTATAAAAGTCAAGTTTCTCACTAAAAGGATGTTTCATTTGAGTAATTGGGAACCCAAAACACCATTGGCATCGAAATGAGCTAAAAATTGCTTAAAAAATGTCATCGAAATTGAATGAACAAGTAGACAATAGAAACGAGTTGGTTGTTCATTTACGAGAATGTAATGGGACGAACATCGTCTAGTCTAGTTTCTTTGAGTTCTAGATAGTTGGGAATGCAATGAGCTCAACTAAATTTTCAAGGTTATGCTTTTCCTTAGAAACTAAGGTCCAAGGTTTTCTCTAATGTTGAAATAAGTGGAAAAATCTCTTCAGACAATAAAACTCTCCCTCAATAGAGCGTAAATCATTAAAAACTTACTTTAATGAAGAAATTCATTCTAAATAGGTTATCAATCGTTCTTTTTTCACAAAATGATGGCATATATGATCTCTTTCAATTATTTCATCACTTGTGAAAGTGCAGTAAGGCTAACTATAGGTAAATTGAGTTTCATAGCTACCTAGACAGTTACGAATGCCATAAAACACAATTTAATGTTAAAGTTAACATTTTCATTGATAAATTAGTCGTTTAAAACCACCTTGGGTATGGAAGCGAGCGGGGAGACTTCTCTTCCTTAGGAAATTGTTTGTCAACAACAAGTATGCATTTAAAGCGCATCTTAGCGATGGATATTTGTTATGAATGTCCTCATTGTTTGTTTCTCTACAAAAAATGATGAAAAAAATATTTATGACCCTTGAATTGCTATTTCAAAGTTCATGATAGCTCTGAATTTGCTATACTACAAATTTATCATTAAGATAACACTTTCTTCAAGAAATTAGCCCCTGAACCATCTAATTGAGCTTAAAATTGTTTCTAGCTCCATTTTAATGGAGGAAGTAAATAATAAAAACTAATTTAAACTAAGAAAATTTATTCCGGGTGAGCAATTAGCCTTCTTCAATAAGAGAAAAACAAAAAAAAACCATGTTCAGTAGTTTTATCCATTGATAGCATGCAAAGAGACTAACATTTTATAATTTCAGCACTACGAATGCAAAGCTTGTTGAGAAAGCTATAAAAGTCGAGTTTCTCACTAAAAGGATGTTTATTTGTGTAATTGGGAACCCAAAGGTTATGGGAGGACCATAGACTAGTTTAGTTTCTACGAGTACCTAGCCGGTTGAGAATGCAATGTGCTCGACTGAATCCTCAAGGTAATGCTTTTCCCAAGAAACTAAGGTCCTCGGCTTTCTCTAATGTTGACATAAGTGGAAAATTTTCTTTAAGCACTAAAACTGCCTCTAAATGGAGTGTAAACCATTAAAAATTCGCATCAATGAAAGAAACGCATTCTAAATAGGTTGTCAATTATTTTTTTCATAAACTTACGATGTATATGATCTCTTTCAATTGTTTGATTATTTGCGAGAGTGTTGTTATAACTTATTATAGGTATATTGAATTTTATAGCCACCTAGACGACTGTGTGTAACACCCCAACCCCCACGTTCTTTAATTTGAGAGTTTGGATATAACCACCATTATTTTTGACGGTGGACTTAACCAATTGGCGGGTCGGGCCAGTGTTACTTTACAAGTGACACACACTTGACTTTCTATTTTTCAATACCACATGCCTTAGAATAAATTCAATAGTGCAATTTCACATTTA
>JAJIYU010018737.1:0-11073 GCA_030144865.1 Tinospora cordifolia
GAACCAAGTGAGAGTTGCCATATCACTAGGGGAATCGAACTGTCAAAGGGTGTTAGTGAGTTTTATGACTAAGACTTTGAACCTTGAGGATTAGGCTATTCCCTAGAGATAGTCGCCTTAACATGTGATTACCTCTTGTAATAAGCGTCCGAAGTTGTGGTTTGTTTATTTTTGGAACTAATAGAAGTTAAACGTTTTGTGCAGATCACGATGCCTCCTCGACGTGGGAGACCACGTAGGACCCCCGAGCCGGTACTGCCACCACCACCTCCAGTTCAGCTCGGGCAGGATGTTATATAAAGGCTCGAAGCCTTGATCAAGGCCTCTAATGAGGCTGGACACGCCCAGGTAGCCTTATTGAGTGAGATGCTTCACAGGATTGAGGTCAAGAGACAGAGGGTTGAGTCAGCAGCGCCTCCTACACCAATTATACCCGAGATTTAGGAGGAGGAGAAGGCTGCAATCCAGACAGAGGCAGCCCGGGTGAGATAGGGTGATGACTCCACCCATGATTGCCTCCTGAAGAGATTCTTGGACCTGAAGCCCAAGGAAATCCATGGGGGTTTGAGTTTGGATGCAGCTGAGAACTGGCTTTTCAATATTGAAAAGAATGTTAAGACTTTGAAGCTGTCAGAGGAGAATCAAGTGCTATTCGCGACGCACATACTTGAGGATAAGGTCGTGATATGGTGGAGGACCACCTAGACTATAGAGGGACAAATTTCTACATGGGCCCATTTCCAGGAGTTATTTCTAAGTGCCTAGGTCTCTACAGTAGAGCGATAGCATAAGAAGGTGGAGTTTTTGACCTTACAGTAGGGGGACATGTCAATTGAGGAGTATATCCAAAGATTTCTTCGACTGGAGGCATATGCGCCCAAGTTAGTGGGTAACCTGAAGGAGAGGGCAGGATTCTTCCATCGCGAGTTGAGGCCTAGCATTATGTAGGTGACATCGGTATATAGTGAGGCTACTCTAGAGATTATACAGAGGTACACACTACACTTGAGGCGGATGGTAGGGATCAGCGTCCGATTACTCAGGTAGTATAGAGTACCCTCTTACAGACACAACCTTAGTCACAACCATAGTCGTAAACATAGGGAGGTTATCGCGGTGGGTCTAGATTAGGCAGATTTAATAGGAAGAGGAAGTATACAGAGGGATAGTCTAGAGGGGTACAGATTCAGCCAATTACTGCAGTCACACTCGCAGCCACCCCAGTGTAGGCATACCAGCTGGTGGGGCAGCCACCGACTCAGCAGGGGGGCCGTGGTGGAGGTTGAGGCAGAGGTAGAGGCAGAGATTTAGGGGGTAGAGGCCAAGACCGATGCCAGACTGAGTAGAGGCGTCCAATTACATGTTTCCAGTGTGGTCAGCCAGGCCACAAACGATATTAGTGCCCTATGCTTGTCCCAGCTTCCAGTGTACCCACCACCGTCATTCGAAAGACAACACATGCCATCACTTACCTGGATTCTGAGGAGACGAAGGCTCTAGTAGAAGGTAACATGTTTCTACTTGATACATCTATCTATGTGTTGATCAATGCTGGATCTACATTGTCTTTTATTTTTGGGCATGCTGTAGATAGATTGAGACTTAGACCTGTTAGAGCTTCCACATGGCTCATGTTGAGCATGGCAGCAGGGGAATGCATCTACCCCAACCTAATTTGTGACGGTTGCATGTTGAGGTTTGGTAACTTTGAGACTCTTGTAGACCTTGGAGTACTAAAGTTCTTGGAGTTTGATGCTATACTTGGGATGGACTGGCTAGCAGCTTGTCATGCCTACGTCGACTATTTAGCCAAGAGGGTAGTATTTCAGATTCTAGGACAACTTGTTATCACCATCCAGGTAGTGCTTCAGATAGACCGAGGACCCTGGGTAGGATAGCGACACAGTCTGAGATAGATACACTGGCTAGTATGATCACCACTGGTGAGGGATCTTCACAGCAAAACTTAGATGATATTCCTGTTGTTAAAGACTTTCCTGACGTGTTTCCTAGCAACTTGCCTAGTTTACCTCCCAAACGGGAGACTGATTTTATCATTGAGATTATTCCGAGGCCATAACCCATTTGGATCCCTCCCTATCGAATGGCGCCTAGGGAATTGTAAGAATTGAAGGTCCAACTTGAGGAGTTGATGAGTAAGGGTTTTATTACCCCTAGTGTATGTCACCTTCAGGCTCTCTAGTGTTGTTTGTGAAGAAGAAGGATGAGAGCTTTCGCTTATGCATCGACTATAGACAGTTGAACAAGGTGACAATAAAGAACAAGTACCCTATTCCACGAATTGATAACTGGTTTGACTAGCTCTGAGGTGCCATTGTGTTTTTAAAGATCGATCTGAGATTTGGGTACTATTAGCTGAGAGTCAGGGAAGAGGATGTACCAAAGAAGGCCTTTCAAACTCACTATAGGCACTACGAGTTCTTAGTTATGCCGTTTGGCGTGACAAACGCCCCTGCGATGTTCATGGACTTGATGCAGAAAGTGTTTCATCCCTATCTCGACTCATTCGTCATCATCTTTATCGATGACATCCTTATTTATTCGAAGACTAGGGAGGAACACGCTGAGCATTTAAGGATCGCACTGCAGATTCTTTCAGATCACCGGTTGTGCGCTAAGTTTAGCAAGTGCGAGTTTTGGTTGACAAAAGTCCGATTTTTAGGCCACGTAGTAGGAGGCGGGGGCATTTCAGTTGATCGAGCTAAGGTCGAGCCTATTATTGGTCGGCTGAGACCTACCACAGTGAAAAATATCCGTAGCTTCTTGGGTTTGGTAGGCTATTACCGCAAATTTGTGCCAAACTTTTCGAGAATTGCTACTCCAATGACAAAGCTTGCCTAGAAGGACACGCCATTTGTGTAAACAGATAAGTGTGAGGGAACTTTTCTTGAGTTGAAGCATCATTTGATATCTACCCTAGTTCTTGTGCTACCCGAACCAGGCTGTGAGTTAACAATATATACAGATGCATGTGGGACGGGCCTTGGGTGTGTGTTGATGCAGGGTGAAGGGGTTGTCGCTCTTGCCTTGCGACAGCTGAAGGTTTATGAGAGGAACTACCCTTGTACATGATCTAGAACTGGCAGCAGTAGTGTTTGCACTCAGGATTTGGCAACATTATCTGTATGGTGAGCGTTTTACGCTTTATTCTGATCATAAGAGCCTCAACTAGCTATTTTCACAGAAAGACCTTAATATAAGGCAGAGGAGGTAGATGGACTTCTTAAGGATTATGACTTTACTATTGAGTACTATTCTAGGAAAACCAATGTGGTAGCTGATGCACTTAGTAGAGTACGGGTCGAGATTGCTTGTATGGCTACACATATGTCTCAGGATGATTGATTATGTGACAGTGATGAGTATCCATAAGACTTTGACCGAGATCAGAGTTATTGCACAGATGAGAGCCCAGCAGATTTTGCTTGCTGAGATTATGGAGGTACAACCTCATGATGTTGATTTTATGATGTAACGGGAGTGGGCTGACAACACTTCTCATGTGGAGTGGTTGAGTGATACTGATGGTGCACTGAGGTTTAGGGGACGATTGTGGATACCAGATGACCCTTGCCTGAAACAAAGAGTGTTAGCAGAGCTGCACGGCTCGAGGTACACAGTCCATCAAGGCGCCAATAAGATGTATCAAGATGCTCGACGTACTTATTGGTGGTCGGGGATGAAACGAGATATTGTAGCCTTTGTGCAGAGATGTGATACATGCCAGCAGGTTAAGGCTAAGCACCAGAGATTCGATGGTTTATTACAGCCCTTGGCTATTCCCGAGTGGAAATCGGAGCACATTACCATGGACTTTATGATGGGATTGCCCTAGACTCAGCAGAGACACGATGCTGTTTGGGTCATTGTGGATAGACTTACTAAGTCTGCTCATTTCCTCCTGATGCATAGTAGAGATTCGATAAAAAGTCTGAGTTGACTGTATGTCCGTGAGATTGTGAGGTTACATAGGGTCCCAGTGTCCACTGTGTCTGATAGAGATGTTCAGTTTATGTCCCATTTTTGGCAGAGCTTGTAGAACTAGTTGGGGACCAGAATGAACTTGAGCACAACCTTCCATCCATACACTGATGGCCAGTCAGAGAAAGTAATTCAGGTACTTGAGGATATGCTGAGAGCATGCATTATTGATTTTGGTGGTAGCTGGGAGGATCACTTGTAATTCCCTGGAAGTTTATAAGACCTCCACATCGTTAGTGAACGGTTAAAATAGAATAACAAACTTAATAAAAAAATAAAAAATAGCCAAAAATACTTGAAAACCATATATTATAAGTCTAAATAAGTGTAAGAGTGATACCAATCTGAGAAGCATGAGAAATAACGAAGAAAAGACGGTAAACACCGAATTTCATTCTGGTGACCGCGGTAATTGGAATAGTGATTGCGGTAAACTCTGGACAAACCTAAAAACGAAGGGAAATACATCATTTTGGTGACCGCGGTCGGTCCAATAGTAACCGCGATAATTGTTGGAGAAATCCATAAACAAAGCAGGGAAGTGCATTCTGGTGACCGTAGTCGGTGTTTGAGCAACCGCCGTAATCACGCGAAAACCCAAAAATGAACAACGTGCACCAGTCTGTCCACCGCGGTAATCGCATAGTTGCACAGTGACCCCGGTAATGCTACAGTAACCGCGGTAATTCATCGATTTCTATATAAATGAAAATGCACAAAAAACCCTATATATGAGATTTTTTCTGCCACAAATAACTGATTTCTCTCTCAAGCTCTCACCAAACTTTCTCATCTCATTTCTTAAGTGTTCTTTTGAGTTCTAAGGGTAGTTTGAGCTCCTTCAAACCATTCTCCACCATTTTCAAGCTCAGATCTGCCAAGAACGACATCAATAAGGGTGGATTCGAGTTGAGGCTCGTTTGGAAAAGGTTTTGTGCTAAGGTAAATCTCGAAACCTTCTTGAGATCTTGTTTTCTTAGCTTTTTCAACCACTTTCCTTAGGTGTAATCCGTTTTTCCTTGAGTTAATGTGTGTTTTAAACTTAATGACCAAGTATTGAGGTGTTAAGCACATGTCGCCAACTTCGGCGACCGCAGCAATGCGAAGCACATGTCGCCAACTCTGATGAGCGCGGCAATGCTTCGCATTGCTGCGGTAATGCGACATGCATCGGTGTTCCCTTGCTTGTTCTAATTTTGGGTGCATTTGAAACACATGCGCCAAGAACACAAACCTTAGGGTTTTGGTTATGCCATGTATGCCTTAGACTCACATATTTTCATTGTTTAAAAACCCCACAGATTGATAATCTGAGGTGTGCACGGCGAGGAACAAGGTGCAAGAGTGTGGAGTACTAAAATAGGTGTGATTTTCTTACTCCCTAGCCTTATCCAAATTTTGAATACATAACATGATGTTTTGGTTAGCTTAAGCTATGTTTAGAAGCATGCTAGAACTTGCTTGATTAACTTTGTTTGGGCTTGACTTGGTGTATATCCTTGATGCATGGCTGTTTGTTCCATAGCATGCTAGATAGAGATTTCTATGAGTTGATCTCCATGAACGGCTGAACGCATCAATTTTGTTTTACTTTGAATGTTACATTGATGATTGCGTATGATTGGAAATGACATATATGACTAAATAACATTAAATTAAGATTAATAACTCCACGTACTGGCACAGTGACCGGCCTTAAGGTGTCATCATGGGTGTCCCTACCCAAGTTGACTGCGACAACTGATTGGGTCTTCAGACGGAGAGTCACTGTGAACTTTCATCCTTAGATTGTGGTCCCGAAGGTAACCGGCCCTCGGTCGTTACCCTCGGATTCGCTTCCGGACCACATAGGGGATACTGAGGGTTTTGGACTCTTTCGGTCTTAGATGATAACAAAAGAAGAAATTGTGTGAAACACTTAATGTAATGAAAGTGATTGTATGTTTTGTATTATGGTTTGTATAATGCTAATGATGTATAGGGATGATCCACTGGGCTCTCGAGCTCACCCCACATTTTCTATTATAGTGATCATTAACATCGCAGGAGTAGGCCAGCATAGGGGCTGTCATTTGGGTAGTGACTTCACTGGGAGGTTGTCACGGTTTTTAGTTTTTCTTTAAGTTTACCGTTGTATCATTTTGTTGTAAATAATATTTTAGTGTTTAAATTGAATTGGACATGTGTCCTCTTTTACCTTTGAATTGTTTCACATGTAAATTAAATATTTTGGAACTTAGGCGTAGTGGGCCACGTTTTATCTTCATACTATTCTTTGAAAATGAATTTGAAATGTTATTCCACTGCAAAATATTTCACTTGGTCAAATATGAATTCACTGTGGATTTATGAATGAATTGAATTCCGCTGCATGCATTTTTAATGAATTTCACATCTATTGAAAGGAACGAGTATTTTGATGGTCGTTGTACATTTTAGTTTTGACTTTTTAACTTATTGAAACGAAAGCTTTGAAACATGATATTGAATGAGAAAAAGAACTGAACCATGTGGCCTCTGGCTCTCGGAGAACGACGAGATGACCTAGCGTCTCCTGCCAAATGAATGAACGGGTGTGCGTCGTCTCCTCACGCGGCCCTGTGACGAATCGTCGCAACAGAGACAGAGGTGGATATCGAGAGCTGGGGTGTCACATCGCTTGCCCTTTGTGAGTTTGCATATAATAACAACTACCAAGCGAGCATCGGCATGGCACCTTTTGAGGCATTAAATGGTCCACCTTGCCAATCGCCAGCTTGTTGGGCCGAGGTTGGTGATACAACAGTCTTGGGCCCTACTTTTGTGTAAGAGCAGAATGAAAAGATACAGCGGATCCGTCAGAACATAAAAGACAGCTCAAGACAGACAGAAAAGTTATGCAGATAACTGGAGGAAGGTCCTAGAGTTTGCGGTTGGTGATCATGTGCTCCTTTAGGTTTCACCTAGAAAGGGGCAGACTCGGTTTGACGTTCCAGGGAAACTCGCATTGAGATATATTGGACCTTTCGAGATCTTTGAGCGTGTGGGTCCTGTAGCATACTGATTGGCGTTACTGCTTCAGTTAACAGGGGTACATAACGTGTTTCATGCATCGATGTTGAGGAAGTACCACCCTGATCCCTTGCATGTGATTAATTAGAGACATGTTGACTTGCGAGAGGGTTGTATGTATGATGAGGCTCCGACAACTATTATTGATCAAGCCGTGAGGAAATTGCACAACAAAGAGATATCGATAGTACAAGTACGTTGGTAGTTCCTTGGTGTCGAGCAAGACACTTGGGATCGAGAGGATTATATGACGAGTCATTTCCCCAATATTATGGGAGTTGCCCCCTGACCTTTATTGTATTAAAAATTTTAAGGACAAAATTTATTTTACGGAGGGGAGATTGTGATGACTCATATTTGTGGCATCGGATTGATGGATCCGAGACATTTATAACCTATGTATTTTCTTGAATTTTGATGGAAGCATATGAAATTTTCCCAAATTTTTTTAATTTTGAATTTATTTATTGAAAAAATAGAATAATGGGAAAAAATGTAATTTTGAGGGAAAAACACATGAAACTATATGAAAAATGTGTTTTCTGAAGAAAAATAATTTTTAGAATTAATTATTGAATTTTTTAAATAATTATGAAATTTTTAAAGAAATTTATGAAATTTTCAGAAGAAAAATGTAATTATTGGGAGATTATTTGATTATTGAAAAAATAATAGTATAAATGTTGGAAATGATGTATAATAGGAACATGTCGGTGGGAAAATGATGAATTGATTATTTTAATAATTTTAGAAAAAAAGTGCCCAATTTCGATATATACACACATAGGTATGTATATATGTAAGAAAATGGAAAGTAAAACAAAAAAAAGAAAAAAATGGGGCAATTCGGTGCACGGGCCATGGCACGATCGGCACCAAACCGGCTGGCGCGACTTTGAGGCCCAACTGTGGGCTGGCCCACGTCTTGGTTGGCCCATGCGCCCAACAGTAGGCGACCTTCTGTTTTTTTGGTGTTTTGTGCGCGAATTTGACAAATTTTTGAATGAATTTTACTGTATTTTTGGGTTTTTCAGCTACTAAACCATGAGAATCCATGGTATTGCACCCCTGGTTTTCGCCATGAAGCTCAACCACCTGATATGACCAATAGACATTGCCAACTGAGCATCCAACATGAGAGCTTGGAGGCCACGTTGGTGGCCACGTGTCATCCTATTTGGCTATGCAAGCTCCCTTTCATCAACAAAACCCATTCTAGAACACAAGTCCAAAATTTTCAACTCTTGGCCAAATTCATTGAATCTTAGCTTGTTTTACAGCTCTTACTACCACCTGCAAAGTCCAACAAGCAACTCGCTGAATCTCAGAACCATTTGAAGCTGAAACCCTCGAGAAGAGGTGTTGTCCATAGTGTTCAAACCCAAAAACTAGAAAAATCTATGTTGAAGCCACCTTTGGAGCTTCGATTCCTAAGCCATTATAAGCCCATTTCGGAGATAAGACTGTCCATCTTCTTCATTTTCATGTATATTTTAACCTCCAACTAATAGAAAAATGAAAAATAAGGCTTTACACATATTTTTCAAGCCATTAAAGTTGGTTATCTACTCACTGTTGCAGCAATGTAACAGAGACAGTGTTGGAACCAATTTAATGGCTCACACCTGAACCATTCTAGGTTCGTCCCTTAGGTAAGACCCTTTATCTTACCTCTCATTATGTGTTTTTAAGTGTCCAAGTGGAAAAAACTGGATACTTGAACATTTAATATATTTTATAAGTCACTGGTGTTGACTGTGTGATTCACTATTGCGATAGTGCCAACTGAATCAGGCGTTGGACCAAATTTGAGGCTGTATTTGGGCACTTAAGGATACCCCATGGGATTGGAACCAGAGGCGTTTAAAGCGTCATAGTAGAGGCTACAAAGAGATATAAAGATCTAACCATGAGCCTATGTGAATATGATTTAGTACACTTATGAATATGCTATGTTAGCTGGATGTTTAACACTTGGGAAAATTTATGAGTTTTTGGAATACATGTGACATGTTTAATGAGATGTTTGAACATGACTTTGAGCCTATATATACTTACCGTTTGGAATGATCCTTGATAGGGGATTGTAGAATGACCCTTAGATTGGAGGTTGGGTGAGATAAATAAACACATGAAGAATGATAAGAATGTGAACCAATTCGTGTGATTCACCTGAAAATTTTGAAAGTAAATTAAATGACCAAACCTTAGTGGATTGGGCTGAAATTTGGTGGAGAGATTCCTACGTATGTCTAGGATATGCATATCAAATTTTAGAGCATTTTGATATGGATAAGTAGGTCAAATTAGGTAAACAGTCACTGCCTATCACATAAAATTTGAAAACACACAGACCCTGATATCTCAGATAAAAACACTATAAAATTTGGCATAGATCTATAAAATTTGGCACAAATCCGATTATTGATTACCCGCTAAAAAATCGAAAAAATGGTTACGCAAATATGGCCACAAGCTAAAGATGTGCCGAAGTGGTGGGAATTGAAAATTTTGACCCATTTTAACGCAATTGACTCAATGAGGACCTGAGTTGACCATTTGGGACTCTATTGACTAGCTAGGTTAGCAAGTGATAGGTTTGACTAAGGTGACCGAGATCGACCAAGTTCGATCAAGTTGACTTAGCAACTTAAGGTAGGTTGAATTAGCATAGATAGACCACCCTTGACCAGGTCAATCCATTGATCGACCAATGACGTAGAGTTAGAGTTGAGTCAAGTCCCATGTTAGTATTAAGAAGCTACGTCGATTTCGCAGGACCAAGTATTAGCAGGACGGGACCGTCGCGAGAGGAGCAGCGGGAGCGGAGCATCCTTGTGAGTAGTGTTTTCTAACTTATTTCTTAAAACTTGTTATTCTATGCATTTATGAATGATATTACATATTACGATGAATCTGCACTTTTTAAATAAGTTTTAAATGAAAAGTGCACCGAGTCTTGAGGCTAGAGGTATAGGGTTAGGGTGAGTTATGTTGGTCCCTCATACGACCTTGATAGTGACCAGCTAGTATAGAGTGCCTGCTGAGGGGGTTTGTGGGCCCATGATATGGCAATAGCAATAAGTCCTAATTGGGCCGTCACAATATGGTAACGACAATAAGTCCTGATCATGTCGTTACGATTGATGGCAACGACAATAAGTCCTAATTGAGTCGACATGATACGCCTAACTGTCAGTGACCCGCTCAAGTGGATTTTTAGTTGCTTTGGGGGCTAGTAAGAGCCTCGGTAAATGCTTTCATCATTTAACTATTTTCACATGAAGATGCACGACTGCATTTTGGATTTAAATTGTATTTACTGTTGCATTCACTCACATAATGCTATTGTTTATGCAATCATGGCATGTGTTTTGTTTGTGGAATGCTTGTTTTAAGTTATGAATTAGCTGCATCACTCACTAAGCTGCCGTGGATAATTAAGCTCACTACTCTAACTTTTTAGGTCCTTATACTGTGAATAAGGGTAAGGGAGTGGTCATTATATAGAGCTACACTCTCTTATCCTTTTTGGTAGGGTTTCTTTATGCCATTTATTGTTTTGAGGGTTAGACCGATGTATAGGGGTGAGGAAAGCCTTGTACGTAATAGATTAAGCACTATCGTTGCTACTCATGTTTTGCTGCTCACATTTTTTATGACCTATTTGATAAAATGGTAATCTTTTTAGTGTTTATGTGTTTAAGTTTCTTCTGCATCCCTATGATTACTCTGATAGTATTACGTGTGGTATTGAGGAATGAGGCTTAATAGTGTCTCGACAAGCTTAACCTGCGGTTGGGTTTGTCAGGGTGTTGTGCTAATTGGTTCATCCTTCACCCTAGGGAAGGGTCCCCGACAAAAAAGTTAGTAAATAAATAAATAATATATATGCGATACTTCAATTCAAACCCAATTAGTTATGGTTATCCACATGCTTAGTTGAATTAGTTATTATTCTAATGAGATATCTATTCTATAATCTTATCATTTTACATTTACATCTCCAAAAAAAAAAAA
>JAJIYU010018738.1:0-11087 GCA_030144865.1 Tinospora cordifolia
TTTTATTTATTTATTTTACTAAACCTTAATTTTTTTTCATTTAACTATCAAATTAAGGTTTTATTTGTTTGATTTTCACTATAACTATAATTTATTTTATTTTTCATGTGTTATCCCACAATTTGCATCCATAAATTAATTTTGAAATTAATTTATTTAATTATTTGACAAAATTCTGGGGTATTACACGCGGTCACCAGAATGAAATTTAGATTGGCATTCCTCGTGCTTTTTAGATTGGCATCACTCTTACACTTATTTAGACTCATAATACATGGTTGTCGGGTTTTTTTGGCCATTTTGATTCTTTTATTAAGTTTGTTATTCCACTTTCGCTGTTCGCTAGCGACGTGGACGTCTCATAGACTTTCAGGGTATTACAACCTATCCCCCTTAAAAGAATTTCGTCATCGAAATTCAAAATAATGAGTTGTCTGTTCGATGTTATCCCATCAAGTGTGTCTGGTGAAGAGGTCTGGGTACATCATACGCATTTTACTCTCTAATTCTCAAGTTGCCTCTTCCAAACCATGGTGTCTCCACAACACCTTGACCAAAGGAATATCCTTGGTCTTAAGACTCTGCACCTTACGGTCTAGTATTCTGACTGCTGGTTCCTCGTAAGCTGCATTGTCCTGAAGTACAATCTCCTCCCAGTGTATGATGTGAGATGGATTTGGCTCGTACTTCTGTAGCATCGATACATGGAACACGTTATGAATCGAGGACATTCGGTTTGGCAAGTCCAGTTCATAAGCGCATTCACCAACCCGTTTAAGTATTTCGAATGAGCCGATGAATCTTGGTGCTAACTTCCCCTTGACTCCAAACCGTTTGATTACCTTTTGTGGACTGATCTTCACGAAAACTTTGTCACCTGGCTGGAATTCCAAAGGTCGTCTTCTTTTGTTTGCGTAGCTCTTCTGCCTACTTTGACTCGTAGCTAGTCTCTTCTGAATCTTCTTTACTTGAACATTCATTTCCTCTACCAACTCTGGTCCCATGAGGACCTGATCTTCAAAGTTTGCCCAACAAGACGGTGATCTGCAGGGTCTGCCATAGGGCGCTTCATATGGAGCCATTCGTATACTCGCCTGATAACTGTTGTTATAAGCAAACTTTGCCAAATGTAGGTACTTGCTCCAATTGCCCTTAAAATCAAGTACACACGCTCTCAGCATATCCTCTGATATTTGGATGACCTCTCAGACTGCCCATCTGTTTGTGGGTGAAATGCTGTGCTCATAGTGAGTCTGCTTCCCAACTCTTTTTGGAGGCTTTGCCAGAATTGAGATGTGAATCTGGAATCTCTGTCTGACACAATAGTCTTGGGAACACCATGCAGTCTCACAATCTCTCTAACGTATAATTCACCAAGCTTTCCAACTGAATCTGTAGATCGAATGGGTAGAAAATGGGCTACCTTTGTCAGTCGATCCACAATTACCTATACAGTGTCTTTGCCTTTTTGATTTCTAGGCAGGCCGCTAACGAAGTCCATTGCGATATTGTCCCACTTCCATTCGGGAATTGGAAGCAGTTGCAATAGCCCAGACAACTTTTTACGTTCGTCCTTCACTTGTTGGCATGTTAGACACCTAGAGACATACTTAGTTATGACCATCTTCATAGCTCTCCACCAATAGGTCTTCTTGAGGTTTTGGTACATCTTATCACCTCCTGGATGCATTGTGTACTTAGTCTAATGAGCTTCATCTAGGATGGTTCTCGTACTCTGCCCGCTACTCGGCACACAGACTCTATTTCCAAGTCTCAAGTACCCTCTGCATCCAATTTGAAGTCTGTATGCTTGCCTTACTTGACACCCTCTATCAAATCAGCAATCCACTTATCACTTTGCTGCTCATCCTTGATTTGATGTAGGAGGTTTGGTTGACAAGTCATAGTGTACAAGTACACTCGTTCCTCATCTGAAACTATCCCCAAGTAATACTCACTGATCAACTGATACATTTGCCCTTTTTCCTCATCCTTCTTGTTGAATTTTCTACTAAGTGCATCGGCCACCACATTGGCCTTGCTCGGATGGTAGTGTAATTGAAAATCATAGCCCTTCAAGAATTCTATCCATTTCCGCTGTCAAAAATTTAATTCTTTCTAGGTATAAATGTACTTCAGACTCTTGTGGTTAGAGAATATATCAAAACTCTCCCCATAGAGGTAATGTCTCTAGATCTTCAATGCAAAGACAATCGCTGCCAATTCCAAGTCATGGGTTGGGTAGTTTTGTTCATGGATCTTCAATTGCCTTGAAGCATAAGCCACTACCTTCCCTTCTTGCATCAAAACTACACCTAACCCATTTAGCGAAGCATTGGTGTATAGGGTGTACTTCACACCATGGGTAGGCGTGACTAGAACAGGTGCTGAAGTTAACCTCTTCTTTAGTTCTTGGAATGCCTGTTCACACTTATCATTCCAGAAGAACTTCTCTCCTTTTCTTGTTAATTTTGTCATTGGTCCCGCTAATTTCGAAAAGTCTTGGATGAACCTGCGGTAGTATCCTGCTAAACCTAAGAAGCTTCTAATTTTTGTGACAGTTGTAGGTTGCTTCCAGTTTGACAGCGCCTCTACTTTCTCAGGATCTACTGATATCCCTTCAGCTGAGACAACATGGGCAAGGAACTTGACCTTTTACATCCAAAATTCACACTTGTTAAACTTGGCATATAGCTCATTTCTCATCAACGTTTCCAATACGATGTGCAAGTTTTCTTTGTGTTCAACCTCTGATTTGGAGTAAATCAGAATGTTGTCCACAAATACTGCAACAAACTGGTCTAAGTACTGTCTGAAGACTCTGTTCATTAGATCCATAAATGCAGCTGGTGCATTGGTCAAACCAAACGGTATGACAGTGAACTCGAAATGTCCGTATCGAGTCCTAAAAGCTGTTTTGTAGATGTCAGACTCCCTAATCCTCAACTGATGATACCCTGATTTAAGATCAATCTTGGAGAAGTGGGTAGCTCCCCTCAATTGATCAAACAAATCTTCTATTCGGGGCAATGGGTACTTGTTCTTGATTGTTACTTGGTTCAACCTCATATAGTCCACACATAATCTCATGGATCCATCTTTCTTTTTCACAAACATTACTGGGGCTCCCCATGGTGACTTGATAGGTCTAATGAATCCTTTCTCACAGAGCTCGTCCAGTTGTGTCTTCAGTTCAATCAGTTCTACAGGTGTCATTCTATAAGGTGGAATGGCTATAGGATCTGTGCCTGGTTGCAATTCAATCTTGAACTCCATTTGTCTGTGGGATAGAAGTTTCGGTAGGTCGTCTAGAAACACATCTACATACTCACATACAACAGGTATGTCCTGTATCTCTCTTGATCCTTCGGTATCCTCTTCTGATAATTGCTTGAAGTCTTCTTTTTGTTTTATCGAATAAAGCATGGCTAACATTGGACTCCTTGGCAATCTCTGCATGTCCCATCTATCTTCAATACCTCACCAGAAGGTAGCCTTACCGTCACCCTTCTTCTCTGACAATCGACTGTGCTTGATATTAGGTCAGCCAGTCCATACCCAATATCACGTCATATCCATGAAAATGAAGCTCAAAAAGGTCGACTGAAATTAGCCTTTCTCCAAATCTGAGGTCGCATCTACAACCTCTCCTCAAACTCACAGTAGCACTGATAGGTGTGGCTACGTCTAACGTTATTGCCAACGGGCTTGTCACCAACTGTAATCTATCCATTAGGTTCTCAAAAATAAAGGATCTAGTGGCACCCGAATCAAACAAAACTCGCACTGCGACGCCAAATAAAAGAAATGTACCTTCCACTGCTGGGGTGGAATCGGTCTGAGTGTCTGCGGCATACTGTCGGGCTTGAGCGTCTTCCCAAAGGCTACCCTAAGAAAGCTATAGGAAGACTCAAAGCCCTTGGGCGTACCAACTTAGTCAAAAACCAAATTATTTCCTAGAAATACCTGAGAAAATGATACATAAATGAATGTGTATAAGTTTTGAGGAGGAAATTCTCTTAAGAAAGGTAGGTTGCAATACTCCAGAATTTTGTCAAATAATTAAAAATAAATAAGTTTAATAAAATTAAATGAAATAAGTTAAGTGAATTAATTTCGAAGATTTTAAAAAATTTTTGGGTCCAAATTATAGGTTGGCAAATGAAAAATAATATGTTATGGAAATATAATAATATAAGAATTTTAGTGCAAAATTCGTACATATTTCGATATAGAAAAGTTACTTAAAAATAAAAAAATAATATGAAATATTGAGGTATAAAAATATATAAGAGAAATAAAAATAAGAAACCTTATTGAAAAGTTTATTATATACCAATTTTAAGAAAATTTGTTAATTCACATAGTCACACAAGAAATAGAAAGTTAGCAATAAAAATATCAATAGGTATAAAATAAAATAGGAAAATAAAGCCTTAATTTAATATTTAAATAAAAATGTCAAATAAGTAGGTTTAATTATAAAAATGACATTTAAGTAGGTTTCTAAAATTTTTTTAAGGAATTACTTTCATTTCTTATAAAAATATATATATTTAATACAAAATCTGGGCATAATTTTA
Source organism: Tinospora cordifolia (assembly GCA_030144865.1). Classification (NCBI taxonomy): domain Eukaryota; kingdom Viridiplantae; phylum Streptophyta; class Magnoliopsida; order Ranunculales; family Menispermaceae; genus Tinospora; species Tinospora cordifolia. The sequence goes on from JAJIYU010018738.1 coordinate 4,584, forward strand.
ATTTGTAGCCTAATTGAAAAAAAAAATAAAAAATAATAGTGTAAAAATATAAGATAAAAATACGAAATCTTATTCTAAGGTTTATTATGTAAGGTTTATTAAATTTATTAAAGAAAGATTAGTAAGATTATTTAGTATATTAAATAATTAGTAAATTTATTTAATAAATTAAACTATATTATTAGTAAGTAATTTAATCAGTACGTGTAATTTATATATTAAACTATATAATGTGAAAACTTAGGCGTAATTTATTGTGCAACTTAATTGAATAAATTAGAAATTGAAAAATTGAAAAAATTTCAATTAAACTATATATATATTAAACTATAATTATATATTAAACTACATATATATATATATATATATATATATTAGAAATTGAAAAATTTTTAGAAAATTCAGATAATATAAATAATAAGAAATTCAGATATTGAAAATAAAGAAATCTCAAAATAAAAATATAGAAGTATTAGCAGGTTTATATTATATAGATATAGGTTGAAAAAAAAATAGTAATATATGGATTGCAAAAATTAGCAATTAAATATATGTATAGATATGGTTTATATGAGTAAAATATAGTGAACCAAAAAAAAACAACAAAACAAAACAAAATATGGGCACACCACCCGAAATATATAATAATAATAATAATAATAATAATAATAATAATAATAATAATAATAATAATAATAATAATAAAATAAAAAAATCTAAATACTTGATCTTGCTAATTTATATACAAGAGAAAATTGGAAAGTTGTCTCTAGACTTGCCACCCAAAGTTACCAATTTTCACTCTCCCAAGCTCTATATATAGGGGCCCTGTGCTCACAATCCTTTCATCCCAACAAGAACTGATATATCCTTCTTGTTCTCTCTGTCTCTCCCCCTCTGCCTCTCTCCTGACATTGTTTTTCTCTTTGCGGCTATTCTAAACAACAATTGGGGTAGAAGTAATGGGCTACTGCAGAAATTCTGTAATAGTTAGAGTTGAAGTTACAAAGTGCTACCAGATATTTTTCAAGTAATTTGTTCAACAAAGGTGAAAATGATTTCTCAAATCTCTATTCTACTTCTTTAATTTAATACCATGTTCATGCATATTTAATTTTAGTTTGGTGTACTTATTTTGTTTGAATAACATGTTTTATTTATTTTTTTTGTAAAAAATATATATATATTTCAGATTTGTATGTACACCATAAAATCATGTCATGATTAGATTATACATGTTTAGATTTATTTTAAAACATAATGAATACTAAGTGTTTGTTTTCATGTTTTGAATGTTTATATGTTGAAATTATTTTTATTTATTTTTCTTGAGCATGATTTATTTATGATTCATGATTATGAGATTTAATGAAAGATGTTGAGATTAAGAACCACGTACTGTCACAGTGAACATGAGGGTCACTGTGGGTGTTCTTTACATGTGATTAGTTCACATGAGTGATGTTTCAAAATACTTAGAATATGGGTTAGGCTCTAAGTCCAATGAAATTTGACAAAAAATGTATTTTCACTCAAAGGAGATATTTTGATAAAAAATATCAAGGGCATTGAAACCCTTTTAGTCTAATTTACAACTATAAACAAAAATATTGTTTGAAATGCCTAATGATTTACAAGTTTTTGAATTTGAATGTCTTATTAATGCTGAATTAGTAATTTAGTGGTTTTGAAAAAGATCCACTAGGCTATATGCTCACCCTTTCCTTCTATTTTTCAGGAAATTGAATTATATGAAGACCATAAATATTAGTTAAATTCTTTTTTTTATTATTTAGAAAGTTTCTAATTTCTATGTAAGGGCATGTTGCCCAAGTTTTGAATTTTTTGCTGTAATAGTTTTTCTTCGAGATTGAATTATGTAATCAATTTTATTCAATTAATAGAGTTATGAATTTCTTTTATTTCTTGTATTATTGCCTTATTAAATTCCAAAATTTGAGTTATGTACTCTTAAATACAAATAAGGCATGAAATAATTGAAATAGAAAGTCAAGTTATGTATTTGTAAAGTAACACCGATCTGACCTACCTTGTGGTAAAGTCCAAATTGAAAGTCTCGGGGGTTGGGGTGTTGCACTGCTTGAGATCAAGGAGCCACAAGGCGGATCAGAGGTTCTTGTCTTCTTCTTGGCACCTCTTCTCACTCTCTTTTCTTTCTTGTGTGAGAAGTTCTTATTTCAATATTTTAGAGAGTTGTTGAAGTAGTTTTGTTGGTGATTAAAAGTTCTTGAAGTTCTGAAAGTGGTAGATAAGGGGAGTCTCTATCGAATTCTGCAAAGAAACTTGGATTAAGGTGGAGATTTCTTGAACTTCTACTTTGTTTTTTCAAATTTCTAACATTTTTATGTTTGTTTGAATTCTAGTTTTCAATATGTTTTATTTTAGTTTTAGCATGTTTAATCATATTTTAATTTTAGTTTAGCATGTTTTTATGTTTTAATCACTAATGAGAGCATGTCATGCTTATAATCCATGTTAAGGTTTTAATTCAATGTTTCAAGCATGCTATGTAATGTTTGCATGCTGTTTTGGTTGTTTAAACTTTTGATATTTACATTTTGAATTGTTTTTATGATTATGTGATTATCAAATATAAGAAATTGAAGATAAGAATCATGTATTGTCATAGTGACCCGTAAGGGTGCTATAGATGTTCTTAACATATGCTTGGAGTGTGTGGTTGCGGGGCGCAATTAAAGCACACTTGTTATGTAGCATCAAATGGAAAGTTACAAAGAAATGTCTTTCCACCCTAAAAAAGGGTATCTAAATTAAGAACATTAAGGGAGTAGAACCCCTTTCAGTCTTAACGTCAACTACAATAAAAAAGTTGCTTGAATCACTTAATGAATGAAAGTGTTTGAATTTGGATGTGCTATTGATTTGAAATAGTAACTTAGTTATTTAATGAATGATCCACTGGGCTATGTGCTCACCCCTTCCTTTTATTTTTAGGAAACTGAAATGCATGATCAAGCTTGCTAAGGAATTAGAAAGTTTATTTTTAGAAAGTTTCTATGTAAGGGCATATTGCCCAAATTTTGAATAAACACTTCCGTTGAATTTTTGTTTTAAATTTTGGAGTTACGTACTCTTTCTTTTAATTATATAAATTCAATAATGTATTTTATTCTAAATAAATAAAGAGTTTGAAGTTTTCCTTTATTCACTTGTATTATCTTGTTGAAAATTAAACTCAATGGAAGTGAATTTATGAGTATTATAATAAGTGTTAGAATAAAGGAATTGAAATACAAGTTGTGTACTTGTAAATGTAACATAGAACCCAACCTGCCTCATGGTTGAACTTAAACCTGTCTTTCGGGGGTTGGGGTGTTACACTACGTGACTAAGAAACTTCACCATCTTCATCAAGAACTCACACTTGCTAAACTTGGCATATAATTGATGCCTTTTGAGGGTCTCCAACACTATCCACAAGTGTTCTAAGTGTTTAGCTTGTGATTTAGAGTAAATCAGGATGTCGTCCGCGAATAACACCACAAACTGGTTAAGGTATTGTTTAAACTTCATTAAATCCATGAATGTAGCTGAGGCATTGGTCAAACTAAAGGGGCATCACAGTGAACTCAAAGTGTCGATATCTTACTCTAAAATATGTTTTGTGTATATCACACTCCCTGATTCTCAACTAGTGATATCCCGACCTAAGATCAATCTTCAAAAAATGAGTGGCTCATCTCAGTTTATCAACTTGGTCATCAATCCTTGTTAAAGGGTACTTATTCTTTATGGTTGCTTGATTTAACTTTCGATAATCACATAGTCTCATGGATCTTGACAAAAAGTACAGGAACTCCCAAGGTGATTTACTCTGCCTAATGAATCCTTTCTCCCTGAGCTCATCTAATTGAGACTTCAACTAAATCAATTCTACAGGAGCCATTTGGTAAGGAAGTATGGCTATAGGGTTGGTTGTAGGGTGAAGTTTAATCTTGAACTCTAATTCTCTAACTGATGGTAGATTGGGTAAGTCATCTGGAAACACATCTTCATTCTCACTAACCATGGCTAGGTCTTGAATTCTTTTCAGTTCAACAGGTTCTTCTTCAAAGAGTTCCTCAAACTCATTCTTTTGCCTTAAGTAGCTCAACATGGTTATGGTTGGACTTCTTGGTAGTCTCTATATATCTCTGTTGATTTTATAGGTTTCTCCTGAAGTTGGGGTTATGGTTACTCGTTTTTTAGGACAATCTATTTGGGCTTGGTACTGGTCTAACCAATCCATCCCCAAGATTACGTCATAGCCATAAAAAGGTAAGGAATATAGATCAATTGTTAAGAGTTTATACGTGAACCTTACGTCACAACTACACATTCTTTTTGAAGTCATAGTGGTCCCTATTGGTGTGGACACATTCAAAGTCATGGGTAGTGTTTTTGTCATAAGTTGTAACCTATCAGCTAGTTCTTCACAGATAAAAGACTTAGAGGTACCTGAGTTAAACAATAGTCTCACAACAACGTTAAAAATAGGAACATACCTTTCACTACAGGGACTTGGTCTTCTTGAGTCTCAACAACAAATATTTTGGCCTGGTTCTGACCATGACGATGGTTCTGCCCTTGATTGGCGTTATGTTGCTGTTGCTTGGCTTGAGGACAACCGTTCTGACCTCCCCCTGATTTTTTTTGCAGTTGCTGCTGTTGAGGTGCTTAAGCTATTGCAGTTGGACAATTTCTTGCAATATGACCCCTTTGTCTGCATAGATAACACAATCTTAGTCTTCGCTTGTTTTCTAGACTTTTCCCTATTCTGCCCCTATCTTTGTGGTGCCTTCCCAGTACTCTTGTCCTTTTTCTTGGCCTCCTGATGATCCTTTTCATCCCCGACCCTGTAATACCCTAAAAACTCTATACTTGATGAAATGAAATCCAATGTTTATTCAATGAAATTTGGGTACAAAATGAAACCGAACTCATTTTGGGGCTAAATTTGGCAGGTTTTCAAAAGTCTCATTTGGTGACCCTTAGAGACCCAAGACAACCTGAAACAAAGTAAGGTGACATGAACCAACTAATTTGAACAATATATCCAAAAATTAGAATAATTGGTCAAGACTAGGGTTTTCATTTGCCAAACGTCCTTTAGGGGTCCAAGTTAGAAAGAATTGACATTTAGGGTACTTTGGGGAATTGAAATGACCTGAAACGAAACAAAATGACATGAACTAACAAAATGAATTGACATATCCAAAAATCAGGCCAAGATTTGGATTTTCATTTTCGTAATAACCTTAGTAGGTCTTAAATAAGGAAAGTTTTAGAGGAAAAATCACCTTGGGCCAAACCATATCTTAAAATTTGCATTAGATTCATGTGATTCTAAAACTATAGGTTATAAATCATAATTCCTTGTGAATAAGGAGATACTAATTTTTATTTGATTTTTGTGAAACCATGAAGTCATGGCCACCCTAAGCATGTGTAAGTCACATGGGTGGGATACCATGATCATGTGTACCCTCACCCTACCCTAAGCTCCATGGGACGTTTCCTTTATTTGAGTTCATGTAAAATGATCTCATGTGCCATGAAAATGATCAAGTATACCACCCCCATGAGATGTCCCACTTAGTATTAAGAAACCATGAATAAATGATTCCATATGCACCATGATGTGATCATATACACCATGTTCTACACACCAAAAATATCCCAAATAATCCAAATTAGAAGTTTCTAATTTAAGAAAAGAAGTTGCTGAAAAATGTTTCTAAACACCTTAGGAACAAGATTAGAAGTTTCTAATTTAAAAGAGAAGATTGTCAAATCTTGTGGATTTGGTGTGCATAAGAAAAGAAATCAATTACCAAAGCATATTGGAAAGTTGCCTTGCTCACAATATCACACCTAGATTGTGACACCCCGGCTCCCGGTTCTCTCATCTATCTCTGTTGCGACGATCCGTCGCTTGGGCCGCGCTGAGACGGCGCGGGCCCGTTCGTTCGTTCATTCGTTCATTCGTTGAGAGTCGGAGGCCACTTGTTTCGGTTCCTTTCTTTCTCAGTCTCAGCTTCTTATCTTTCTATTAAATAGGCTATGATGTGAAGTTTAAAATATGCAATGGCCTTCAAAGTAATGATCTCCTTCAGTAGACATGAAAATTCATTTAAAATACATGCAGCGAAATCCAACTCGTTCATAAATCCATAGTGATTTCATATTTGGCCAAACAAAACACTTTGCAGCGGAATCACATTTCAAATTCATTTTCAGAACATAATATGAAAATAAAACATGGCCTAGTGGGCCTAAGTTCCAAGATCCTCAACTCTCATATCAAACAGTTCAAAATCAGAAAGGCATGTGCCCCGTCAATTCAAATACAAATGATACGATAATGAACTCATAGAACTGAATAAAAACTGTATCAACCTCCCAGCGAGGTCACTACCCAAAACGGCCCGTGTGCTGGCCTACTTCCGCAGTGTCAATGATCACCTGTAATAGAAAATTGGG
>JAJIYU010018739.1:0-11076 GCA_030144865.1 Tinospora cordifolia
TATTTTGATTTCATTGCTTACTAAGCTTGTTGTCGAACTTAGGTTCACTACTCTATCTAAATTTTATCTTTCAAGTCCTTTAATGGTGGATAAGAGTAAGGGTGTCATCATAGCATAAGTCCTCCCAATCACCATTTTTTTTAAGGTCGGTCAGTTGTCATATTTTGGTTATATGGACTTTGTAGGTCAAATGTATTTTGGAATTGATATATAATGTATATAATGCTTCTATTCGACAAACATGTAATAACTCTATTTCTATTGTAATTAGATGAGATTTGCTTCTACACTTTAATTATTGTGCATTTTTTGATGTTATGTGTAAGATGGTATAATCAAAGGGTTAACAATGATAGAATGAACTTGGCTCGTTAAGTGGACTTGTTAAGTCATTGTATCAATTGGATCGCCCTTCATCTCAACAAAGCGGTTTGGACAATTTAAAAATTAGAAGTGGTCTCTACACACATATCTCAATAATATGCATCATAAAACCAGTATAAAATAAAATAAAATAAAGCTTATGGGAAATAAAGTTTTAAAAAAATATTTTTATCCAACATAACTGAGAAATTATTAAATAAATTGGTACACTTACACTTGTTATGCAACAACATTTTCAATCAAATGTCATCGGTAATGCATGTTTTAAGGTTTGTATTTATACATTCACTGATTTTAAAGTTAGTGATTCTATTGAGAAAAAAAAAAAAAAACACAACTGTATATGGTTAATTTTTTAAGGTTTTTACTTGTACATTCACTAATTTTAATGTTGTAATTATATATAAAATGAACGCACCTGCAATATTTAATTTAACGTTGTCCTTTAATTATCATGAATCGTTAACCATTTATTTATAGATGGCTCATATTGTCCGGACTTAATTAATCATCATGGAAAGACAAAACCTAGATTTAAAAATAATAATAATAATTCAAAAGCAAGATGCCAGTAGTTCAACTGGCTTGGATGTATGAATTTCTGATATTCACAGTACCACTCAGCTTCTTAATGAGTGGCATGGCAGTTGCAGTCTATAGTTGGGTTTGGTATGGTACTCAGCTTGTACGTTTTCAGGAAGTTGCATAGCACTTGCTACCAATGCTTTTATTGTATAAAGCAGTATCTTCATTGTGTTATCATTATTTTTAGCAATAGATTATTTATTACGGTATCTCAAACCCAACCAACCGAGTGATGATAATTACCATTCACTGCACATGCTTTAGTTAAATTTTCAGATCAAGTACTGCAACCGGCACCATTCACTGCGCATGCCTTCTCTCTCTCTCTCTCTCTCTCTCTCTCTCTACGACTACAAGTAATTTCTTCCTCCTTGCCCACTTGCTTGCAAAATGTGAGATGTAAAGGTTACAACTAATTTATTTATTTATTTATAAATTATAATAGTTACAACAATTGGATAAAACAGTAATGTTAGTTATTATTGACGTTTGTATTTCTTTTATCTAAATATAATAAATGTTATATATAAATAAAAAATATATAATTACAACAACTAATTTGAATCTACCTTTATAAATATATGTAATATAAATGCTTCTAAAAATAAATAAAAATAAAATAAAAAAGGCCATAGGCATGAAAAACATTTTTAATAATGATATGTTTTTCCATGTTTTGATTTGGGGAAGAAAAATAGCTGTGGATCAAAAAGTAAAGCGTTGGCAACTAGGGGTAACAATTTTTAAAATAAAATGATAACTCAACATGAGTACCACACGAAATTAATGAATTTGATTTAAAATAGGTCAATCACGATTAGATATAACTAAATATAAATTATAAATAGGTTAATTTGATAAGTTCGAAAATAACACATTTAACACGATTATGTATATAGAAGTTAACTAAATGCTAATTAATTTAAAATTATATTTATTAATTTGTTAATGATGTAATTTTTTATTATTTTTTAAATATAACCTTTTAAAAATTTAATTTATTTGTAATATATTTTATATTTTTATTAATATTTTTTATAAAAAATATTTAAAATTAATTATAAAAATTAAATAAGTTATTTACATATACACAATTATGAATATGATTATAATTAAATTTATTTGTGATGCAACTTATTTATAATAAATATAATATAATTTATTTATGATATAAATTATTTATAATATGATAATACAAATTATCACATTTATTAATAAGCGGTAGCATACGGGTAGGTAGGCGTTGTATTAACCAACTCCATTGCCGTCCTTTAAATGACTCTTATATTATGGGGTAACCTTCAACGTGGATCCGGTGATGAAGATTGAAGAAAAAACGTGGGCTGTGCTAAATGGCAAAAGAAAAAGGCAAGAATTTGAAAAACTTTAAAAAAAAAAAAAAAGATGCATTGGATCAAGATATATGGCTTTCCTAATCGTACGAGAGAATTAAATATGTTCTAAGATTGTCGTAATTAAGTGAAGCTTATGAAATTGATTTGCACGCAGGCTTGCCGTGCTGATGCAAGATTTTTGAACTAAAATTAAATGATAATAGAGAGCAATAGTTTGGAACAAACATAGGCTGAGGGTCCTACGCATCTGTGTCTACCTATGACGTAAGGAGAACACATGGTACTATGATAAGGAGCTTGAATAGGACAACGCATCTGTGTCTACCTATGACGAAAGGACAACACATGGTACTATGATAAGGAGCTTGAATATGACATAGGCGGAATCCCATATGATGTTTAAGTAGGAGAGGTGTAGAAAAGTCTAATCGAATGTGGGTCACATCCCATGAAGGCGTGAACATTGAACATGACTAAAGATTGATATTTATCACGTGGATCGGAGTGCCAGAGGTCAGATTATGAGGCCAGAGTGACTAGGCCATTGATGTTGGCTGATGATGATGATGATTTCTGCAAGCGCGGGTCTAGGCGTTACAAGTGGAATATGATCTTTGGTCTCCTAGAGGCAACTTGTCACGTAATCAAGACAAGACCTTCAATCTTGCCGTCTATGATGTGCTGACTGACCTCAATTCTAAAACTTATCTCTCGGTATCAAAGGGAATCCAACCGAGCAACTGTGTCAATGTTACAGAGTGACATTTTCTAATGGGATTTTCCACAAATCGTATTGTTTGGAGATTCGCTCTTAATGGGATATTCAATGTTCGAGATACTTAGAACAATTTTAACGCCTGAACGAGTGTTGAATATAATAAACGTCCATTCAGATATTAAGTCATTTTTTTATTAAAAATAATTAAAAAAATAATCTGCATCGCATTAAATACGTTACAGACATTTGGTTACCATATAAAAAGGGTGTTACAGACTAAGCGTTCAACACTCCCAGAGCTTTTTTTCTAATGATGATATGACACGTTGGGGCGTTCAATAGGAACCAACTCAGCGCTCATTAAGCGCCCGTTGGGGTTGCCCTTATAACCTAGCTACTAACAACATTGACGATTCACTTATGACTCGATCCGGCGTACCCCTATTCTTCAAAAGATCCATTACTTTGTATAACTGATTATCTATGCTAAGATTTTTATTGAAGAACGCAGATTCAATAAAAAGTTAACTGATAACCTATCCGTAAAAGATATGCGAGTGCCACTAAGAATATTCTTCATGCATTAAGAGATTGTTGTTATTTTCGTAATATTTGGAGGCACATCTATGGGCATAACTATCTGTCTATATTCTCAAGCGCTGATGTTACACAATGGTGTGAGGATAATCTCAAGTATATGCACTCCCTTACCATGGACAGTCCTTAATCCATTTGGCTTATGAAGTTTGCTTATGCTACATGGATTATCTAGAATCACAGAAACAAGATGCTCATTGAAGGTGTCACTGATAGCATAGGAAGTGTTTTGTTCAGATGAAAATGTGTGCTCGCAAATATGAGAAATGCTTTTGCAGCAAGCTTCAAGCTAGTTGTTCCTAGAAACAACTATTGGATTTCTTGGAAGCACCCTGATAGGGATTGGGTCAAAATCAACACAGATGAAGCAATCCGAGGTAACCTAGGTTCAACATCATTTGGAGCTATCATCTGAAATCAAAAGAAGGAATGGCTAGCTAGCTGTTTTGGTAGAGTGGGTGTCTGTACCAATATAGTTGTTGAACTTTAGGGAATCAAGAATGGCTTACACTTGGTTGTGGATAAAAACTTCACTAAAGTCATTTTGGAAATGAATTTTAAGGTGGCCCTAGACCTCTTAGATGCAGTTGACTTTTCTCTCCATCCCTTCACCAATCTTATTGAAGATATTACTTTCCTTAAGCGACGCTCTTGGTAAATTCAGTTCTACTATACTTTTCGTGAAGGTAACCAATGTGCGAATGTTCTTGCCAATAGAGCATTTACGTCAAAGAGTTGCTATGTAAGTCATAATCAAGCCCCTCATGAGATCCTTCCTTTGTTATTAGCTGATGAGTTGTCAATGTTTCTTTTCTGAGGCCTAAGTACCATTTTGTTATCTTTGTATCAAAAAAAAAGTGTGGCATGTTCCATCAAGTTGTAGAACAACTAAGGTTAGTAGGAGTAACACCATATGGCAATGCTTACATGACAGGTTTGCCATGAGTTCTTTTATTTTGATGCTCTATGTCGCAACACACAAAAGTGATGTCATGACCGACACATAAAATCATACATACTATACTTACGTATATAATACCATTAGCCTCTTACACTCAGAACTACTCAATATCCATACAAAAATTTTGACAAAGTCTTCCCTAAAATTTTGACTTATCCCAAAGGAACATTATCACTTGATAAACAATATTATTAATCCACAAGTCTACAACAGGTAATATTTCACATGTTATCATCAATCATAACTCATAATTCATAAACTACAATGTTCACACTATAACACCCTGGCTCTCGAATCTTTCCTTGTAGGTTTCCTTGGGCCGCGCTCGCTCAGAATGCGCGCCCATTGACTGGGAAGCTACCGCCGCATCGTACGTCGAGAGCCGGGGCGCTATTGAAATCATTTCTCAGATTCTATTTCTCTTTCTGATATCTTTCAGGTAATAATAAAAATCATTTTAAATAGTCATAAAATTTTTTAAAAAAATAAATTTTTAAATAAATAAAATGGATAAATGCAATTTCAAATGAAATGAAAACATTGAGTTCAAATTTAAACAACTTAAAAATCTCCAAAATAATCCAAAAACATTTAGTAACATGTAAGATGTTTAGAACAAAAGGAAAGAAAAGGGGCACATGCCCAGTTCAGTCAAATACAAAAATAAAATGTATAGCTAACATTAACAACCTCTTCGGCGAGGTTTCAAAATAACTGAGTCCTCCACGATGTCTGTCGACTCGTGCTATCTCAAGAATCACCTGAAAAAGAAAAGGAAGTGAGCTCGAGAGCCCAGTGGATCATACTTATACATCACTGGCATTATTTAAACCAGAAAATAAAACATGCAAACACTTTCATTACATTAGGCGTTTCATACTGTTGTTTGTTTTGTTATAACCTAAAACCGAAAGAGTTCATAACCCTCTCGGTAAGCCCTTGTGATATGGGAGCGAATCTAGGTACGCTATACAGCCATACCGTGGGGACCACAGCCTAAGGAAGAGGTAACACTCTACAACCATTACTAGCTTCCGAAGACCATATCAGTTGTCACAGGCAGCTCTCTCGTGGGGGTACCTACGATGCACCTGAGGCTCGTCCATCGCAAGAAGACTTACGATGCATCATTGGCTCATCCATCGCACCAATACGTGTGTTCTTAATCATCCTTTAATCTTCTTTAATTTCGTAGTTCATTCCAAGTCATACCAATCATCCATCAACGTAAAATAAATTTTAAAATAAAGACTTTCTCATGCTTGAATATTCAAGAAAGACACTTCAATGGACCTAACTATGCAAAATACTAAAGCAATATAAGCGGTCATCATGGATTCACATACATCATTCCAAACAAAAATTCACAAAATATCCTAGCATGCTTCTAGTTGCATTAAATGTAAACATGTATCACGTTTTGCATTCAAAGTCTAAATAAGGCTAGGGAATACAGTAATCCCACCCACGTTTTAATTTTTCTGGAGTCACTCGCACCTCCGCGTCACCTCCACTATTCTTGATCTGAAATTAAAAATCAAGATAATTTATTAATTTATTTCCAAGTTCCTCCTATTCACATTCATTTTCATTTGAAAATCTTCTTGAGTTTAGATAATTTCTTTTTTTATATTAGAACCATCCATTCGTATTAAAAGTAACTCTATTACGAACAAAATAAGTCTTCTCAATCTAAAATCTACGCTAATCTCCTAAAATATTAATCGTCACCTAAAAATTATTTCCACTAATATCAACTCATGGGTTTTGAGTTGAAAGGACTACATTTCTCTCAAAAATATTAAACTTCCGTAAATTCCCAAAATAATTCAAATAATAAATTTTTTTTAAAAAAAAAATATATCTCTCAACCTTTGAACCCCTTTAACTTCGATATCCAACATCCAACATCATCCAAAAATCCACAAGCGTAAGTAATAGTTTTAAAAAAATATAAATAAAGTTTCAAATTTCTAAATCTTATTTTGTGCGTCTAAAATCAACGAAATAGTAAATTTTCAGCTTTCATAAATTTAGAAATCTAGAAACGTATATATTATACCTCTTCTACCTTGTAAATTCATTCTTAATTAAATTAGAATTATATCCGCAAAATCATATCTCAACCATCTATTCAAAAATCTATATGCATCAAAATAATATTTCTACTAAAATATTGATTAGGCTTCAAACTTCATTTTTTTTTTTCTACTGAAGGCTTAGATTTTCTAACTTCATTTCGCACATCTAAAATCACAGAAATTACGAAATAAATAAATTTTCAGCCATCAAAATTTAGAAATCAAGCTATGAACATAAAAATGTAAGAACGTTGAAATCAAAATTATACCACTGTTATGCTTTCCTTGCGCGCGAATCGCGCAACTTTAGTTGAGTTCCTTTAGTGCATGCACGGTAGACGGTCACAAAATCCTGAATTAGTACCATTTATCCTTGACATTAAAGGTTTGGTTCACAGATTTAAGGATAATCTAATGCTTGAAATGGCTGAAGGTAACGATGAGAGAAAATCTTTAAGGGATTTCTCTATTCCTTTCCAACTCGATTCTCCTTCGTGTAGGGTGTTCCCTCTGATCACAGCAACACATTTTGAATTGAAACTTGCAACTATTCAATTACTATTGACATTCTATATATGGTTTGCATAGGGAAGACCCATATCATCATGTGAAGGAGCTTCTAAACATTTGTGCTGCATTCAAGTTCCAAAACTTTTATGATGACTCCATCCAACTTAGGATATTCCCATTCTCATTAAAGGATATAGCCAAGGCTTGGCTTAACTCCTCAAAAGTTGGAAGCATTAATTTTTAGGATCAACTATCTAGGAAATTCTTGCAAAAAAATTTTCCTGTCCACAAGACCAATGCCCTACGTGGAGAAATCATAGAGTTTCATCAAAAAGACGGTGAACATTTCCATGAATGTTGGGAACAATGGAAAGACTTACTCTTTAAGTGTCCTCATCATGCTTTTAAAAATGGCAACTAGTCTCATATTTTTATGGTGGACTACTCCCACAAAATACGCACATGATTGATGCCACCATAAGAGGTGCCTTAATGACTAAGCCTACGTCTGAGGCATGGAATTGTTTGAAACTTTGTCTGAAAATGCACAAAAATACGATCGTGGAAGGTACAACCAGCCTGGACCTAGAAAAAGAAGCCTTTATGAGATGAAAACCTCTTCTGCAATAGAGGATGGGTTAGATACATTAACTAGGATGGTTAGCTCCCTTGTCATGGGGAAAAGTTTAGTCACATCCAATCTTCAAGAGATTTGCTCCATTTGTTCAAGCACTACTCACTCTGGTCTGTCTTGTCCATTGAACTAATCATTTTCTAATGTCTACTCAGAGTAAGTAAATGCTTTGAATCCTTATTGGGGCCCTAGTAATCCATCTTATGGGGACACTTACAATCATAATTTCACTAGGCAACACCCGAACCTATCTTGGAAAAAAGGTCAACATTTGGGCCCCCCTGGTTTCCAAATTTTTGCTACTACTCTCAGCCCATCAGTGCCACCTGCATCTATTTATCCATCTTCAAGTGCACATATACCTCAACAGCCTAGGAAACCATCTTTGGAAGAAAATCTAAATCTACTCATGCAAAATAATATTCAGTTCCAAAATAATATGGCTCAATTCAAACAAAATATACTTCAATTCCAGAATAATACTCAGTAATCCATATCTAAATTACAGCATCAAATGGGATAATCTCAGCTACACTAAATCAAAGGGACAATGGGAAGTTTCCAAATCAGTCAGTGCCAAACCCAAAGGGTCAATATGAGATAGGCTTATCATCCATGACTCCTCATGAGGAAGCTAAGTCCATTATCACCCTAAGGAGTGGGAAAGTCATTGATAATCATGTTGAGAACACTAAGAAACTAGAACTTGAAAAGAAAATCCCAAGGATAGTGAAAAGTGTATTGAGTCTGAAGAATCTATGAATCAGCTTCCTCCACATTAACCAAAACCTTTGTTTCCTCAAAGGCTAACTCAAGCTAAGAAAGACACTCATGCTAATGATGGAGGTACACACTTTTGCAATAAGGTGTTTGAGCACCTAATGAACAATATATCCCATAAAGTTGCAACACCATGCCATTCCCAAACCAATGGACAAGTGGAAGTTTCCAATAGGGAGATTAAAAAATTTTTAGAAAAGACTGTTAATTCCAATGGGAAGGATTGGTCCCTTCGACTATCTGATGCAGTAAGGGCTTATAGGAAAGCTTACAAGACACCAATAGGTGTGTCCCCATATCGACTTGTGTTTGGCAAAGCATGTCATTTACCTATTGAGCTAGAACATAAAGCATATTGGGCCATCAAAAAACTCAACTTTAATTTAGAAAGAGCTAGTGTTCAAAGGAAACTTCAACTTACTGAGTTAGAAGAGTTAAGAAATGATGCATACAACTATGCTAAGTAATACAAAACTAGGATGAATATGGTATATGATAATCAGATTCTTAGGAAGTCTTTCACGCCACGACAAAAAGTTTTACATTATGACTCTCGTTTGCATTTATTTCTAGGAAAATTGAAATCTTGTTGGTCAGGTCCTTTTAGTGTTAAAATTGTTTTTCTTCATGGGGCCATTGAAATTTTTTATGAGAATGATAACAATTTTAAGGTCAATGGACAAAGATTGAAGTCATACTTTGAGTTATCCAACTCACAAGAGGAGAAAACCTTTTTGCTTCAAGATCTTGTTTACAATTAATTGTGTGTTACTTATTTTTTCCATTTTTTAATCATTGAGGACAAACGTGTGTTTCTAGTGGGGGAGTGTGTCATCTCATCATTCCTTTTGAGTTGCATGATGTTCTCAAAAAAAAAAAAAAATTTAATTGTTTTTTACTTCTTTATTTCAATCATTAGGTAACCTTTTCTAAAAAAATGAGTTTTTACTTGTATAAGCTTGTTGAAATAAGTGTGAAAATTGTTTGCTCAAGGCAAATGGTAAAGAAGTGTTAATTGACCCATCAGGTTAAATGGACTTGCACTCACATCTAACTACGCTTAAAATTAAGTTTTATCCCTTATCCTAGTGGACTTCTTCAAGCCATTAGGTGTAAAATTAAATTTTATTTCAAGAGCTGATTTGTCATTTTTCTAGGTAGTATAATGTATATCTAAAAACAAAAAAGAAAGAAAAAAGAAAGAAAAGTTGAAAAAATTATTCTAATAAAAAGAGAGAGAAGTAAAGTTTGCTTAGGAAAATACAAAGGCATCTTGTAACACCCCGACTCCTGAACCTTTTACATTCGTCAAAGAAGACGTATTAGTCTCGAAGCTTGAGACGTAATTTCAGTCGTATGCAATTACTCTTGCTTTTTATTCGAGAACCGGGATATTACATTTTCTTTACATCAATTATCTCATCCGCTGGTTGCATCAGACCATATCCCAAAATACACAAAAATATAAATACATTGCTTAGAAACAAAATAACAATAACCTTAGGATCACATAATAATTGAAAAGACTTAATTTTTATATCAGAATTCAAGACAAATTTGTAGTCCCATTGCAAAGTTTTGATAAGATAATTATTGTCTGGCCTAATAGCCAATATCTAACAGGACTAAATATGGTGGTTCATATGCCCTACAATTGAAAATAGCAAATAAAGTTCACTTTCTAACACATCCTCATACTGTGAAGCATACTACCACTGGTAACTATTTTCACATTATTTGTCAGTACCAATGTCTTCAATGCTTACCTGAAAAAGAGTAAGTAGGATGAGCTCAAGAGCCCAGTGGATCATACACAAAAACATCTCAAGAATTATCATAGTTAAAATACAAACATGTAAGCACTTATAAAACATTAGGTGTTTCAATAATTCAATTGTTTGAGTTAAGGTTAAGACTGAAAGATTTTCTTCCTCGGCATTCCAACTGAGGTTCAAAATATTCAATGTAATGTCAGAAGACCTGTTACCCACTCAGAACCCTATCTCAGGTTGATGTCTCACTAGATCATCAAACTAGGGAGTAAAGTCTCAGTTAGACTCTCAGTCCCCTTTCAAACAAAGACCCACCTAGGGAGTGAAGTGCCAGTACATGGTTAGTTCTCTTTATCATCTTTGATTAATAATCACAAGCATATTCACATTTCAAATATCCAATATAATAACCAATGGGTTTAAACAGACTAGTTATCATGCTCGTAATTACATTAATCACACTATTCATCACAAGGCATGCATGACATAGATTCTTAAATGTAACTTACTTTCATACAAAACATGGCATGGTATAAATCCACAACAAGTAGACATTCATTCATTGGCATACACCCCTAACATGCTTCTTGTTAGTTGCATAGCAGATTAATTATATTATACGTATTTTATGTATAATGTGCATTAATATAATAGAAAATATAGTGTATTTACTTATATTTAGTATAATGTGCATTAAGA
>JAJIYU010018740.1:0-11071 GCA_030144865.1 Tinospora cordifolia
GCCATTGCTCTAAGAAGGTTGGCATCTGGAGAGTCCCAGGTTTCAGTTGGCCGGGCTTTTGGGGTTGGACAGTCTACAGTGTCTCAGGTGACATGGAGGTTCATTGAAGCCATAGAGGAACGAGCCAAGCATCATCTCAAATGGCCCAAACCCAATAGAGTTGAGGAAATCAAAATAAAATTTGAAAAAGCTTTTGGATTGCCTAATTGTTGTGGAGCCATTGGTGCAACGCATATCATAATGACCCTTCCAGCAGTTGAGACCTCAGATGATTGGTGTGACCAAGAGAAAAACTACAGCATGTTCTTGCAGGGAATAGTTGACGACGAGATGAGGTTTCTAGACATTGTCACGGGATGGCCAGGAGGCATGACCATTTCTCGGCTCTTAAAATGCTCGGGATTCTACAAACTTTGTGAAGGTGGTGAGCGCTTGAATGGGGACATAAAAAACGTGGAGGGAATAGAAATCCGAGAATACATAGTGGGTGGCACTGCATATCCTCTTTTACCTTGGCTCATCACTCCTTATGAAATCAAGAATCTCTCAAATTCCATGGCTAGTTTCAATGTGTTGCAAAAGGATGCAAGATTACTAGCGGGAAAAGCATTTTCACAATTGAAGGGTACATGGAGAATACTTCACAAGGTTATGTGGAGACCTGACAAGCGAAAACTTCCAAGTATTATCCTGGTGTGCTGTCTACTTCACAATATCATCATTGACAATGGAGATAAACTTCAAGAGGATGTACCACTGTCTGACCATCATGATTCTGGCTATGGAGAAGAAAGTTGTCAGCAAGTTGAGTCACAAGGTCAAACCATGAGAGAGAACTTAATCAAGTACTTGGAGTACTGCAAAAAGAATATGCCAAACTGACCAATCTCTTGGCTCAGCGATACAGAGAAATTGAGCACATTGATCGAACTCCACTTTCCAAACAGGATTGCATCAAAATTAGGGTTTACTGCTTCGTGTGAGTTTTGAAGCGTAAGTCGGTTCTCTCTGAGTTTCATCTAGGCATCTAAACAGCTTATGCGTGTAGTTTCTGCAACCCTTGGGGGTGGAAGAGTTAGAATAGAAATCTGGGGACTTTTACTCTCGTTGGCCAGGCAACTTAATGACTCAAAATAATCTCCCTGAATATAACGTTCAGCTATGGCGACATTTATGCTGAAAATTTCATGATATGATCTAACTAATTAATGCACTGCATTGATCCAAACATTCTGTATTTGACATAGGAGAATAGTTTGATGCATTCTGCAAGCAAGCTTGTCTAGCTGCGGTAATGCCTTTGGAAGATAGAATTGAAGCAATGTGAAATGGAGCATGTAAGAGATGTGAAAAATGAGACTGAATTGCTCTGTATGTTTTGAAGCCACCATAAGTGAGTTCCAGGAGCGCTACTTTACAAGAATTTGAGGGGAAAATTCTTGATGTTCAACGTTGTAAGAAAGTTTTGGATTAAGAATTCTAGTTATGATTCTCATTAGCATCAATAACATCGCAGTTTTTGAAATCTTTACAGCGTTAAGCATTTTGACCTTGCCAATTACTACTGGTCAATCAAGCATCTCCAAAATGCAGATGGTAAAGGTTTCTCATGTTCATAATAACTATCAACAAACTCAAGCATCAACTGAAAAAACCTTTTTATCAGAAATGGGGATGACCAAGAGAAGAGATGAACAAGGAAGATCAAATCATAATAGAAAATATAAGGAAATTTTTGGATTCAATTTCGGGCTGTAATCTTTTGATTGTTTCAAATGATGCCAACCACCCCTACAACTTTGTAGTTCCTGTTATAACCCATTCCTCTTGAACCTCTCTGACAGAAGCATTGAGCAAACTGCTAAGATTAATGGGTGTTTAAACAAAACTGATGTCATTCATTTAATTTTGTTCCTCCAGACTTCTCTCCAATTGGGATACTGAAAAAACCCACAGAAGCACAACAAATTCTCAACAAGACAATGAAGAAATCAGCCCCTATGAAAAAGACATCTTCTTTACTTCAAAAAAAAATAAAAAAGGAACAGCTAAATCCTGAGCACTGTACACCCAAGTATGGTTCCATGGCACAGTGTCATCGGTGTCACCTGGCGCCAACTTGGTCTTTCACCTCCTACCGTCAATACATCAACATCAGAGAGTGGTTTGATGTCCATGTTCCAGCGGCCAGGCCCGATCACACCTCCGATCATGTAGAGCTCGTCGCCTAAACCGATCATACCAAACCCAATCCGGCTTTGAAAGTCTGAAGCCGATGCCACCATCTTCCTCTTCCTGTGCTCCTTGTCCTGTTTAAAAATAAGGCCATGACTAAGTACATAAATGTCCCCATGAACCACTGCCATTGGCCCCTGGAGCCACCCATAATCCTCTACTGCCCAACGCAGCATCGTGCTCTCTAGAACTTGCACTGTTGATAGCCCCTTGTGCAAAACATGGACCTTCCCACCAATTACTAATCCAGAGCATGCAGAGTTATGGGTGAGGTGAAGATCTGGTATGGCAATCCATACATCTTTCTCGGGATCGTACATTTCAGCCTTTGAGATTGATTTCCGGCAGTTGGTAAACCCACCAGCAACCACTATCTTTCCATCCAAAACACAGCAAGCAAACATTGCACGGGGTACCAACATTGATGCCCGCCTAGCCCATTGCTGGAGGATAGGATCATATGACCATACCTCGTCAGTGGCAAAAATACCATCATTATCACCTGTCAACGGGTCAACAGCATCACTGCCACCACCAAGCACAAACAACTTCCCCGTGATGGATACAACACCAAAGTGCGCAAGATGCCTGATATCTGATGGTAACACTGGCAATGTCATCCAGAGGTCATTGATAGGGTTGTAGAGCTGCCATAAGTTCTCTGGCTCAAATGCAGACACACACAAGAGGTCTTCTGCTGCACCAACCTCACGTCGAGCCTTGAAGAGCTCATGGCTAGAAAGAGCAGCTCTCCATGAGCGGCAAACAAGCTTCAACTTAGAGTGGAAATGGAATGGAACACGCGCAAGGCACCGAAGAGCAACAGCATCAGGCAGACCCTCAATCAGTCCAGACATAATTCACCAGTCACTACATTCCAGTTGAATGACTCTTCAAAAGATAAGTTGGCAGTGATGACTGAAAAAAGCTTGGTAATAAAGCTGGGGCCTGCAATATTCAGAAAAATTGGTCAGATCCTTGGAATACAAATAATTGCCAAGAAAAGCTTGTCCATTCTTTTATTTTCAGCACAACCAACATATTCTGCTATATGGTGACCACTGTATCTCTGAGCAACCATCCTAGCTAAGAAACTAAAAATATTATTCTTGTCTCGGTCTTGAGAAATATAGCCACTCTCTGTTAATGTAAATTACCAGGCAATCACCAGGCAAACAAAAGATATTTGTTAGCAAGGATCTACACTCATCCAGTGAATCCAATTAGTTAGTATTCCTAGTGTGCTAATAGGGTTTAAAAAGAAAGACAAAAGGGAAAAGATCAAAGCCAAGAACTCATAATAAAAATCCTCTGACGTAACCATACTAAAAATTGAATGAGCATTCATCCAACATATAGAATGGTAAAAGTCTTCATATAAAACTTCCCTTCAACTATATAATACACCAATTTATACAAAATCCAGCAGCTTGGAGAAATAAGCCTTCATGTTTGCAATGGGTGGATGGGAAGGTTTATGCAACAATAGGCACACACCAAACAATAAATGAAGTGGTAGAGATGAACCTGGAAAAGGGAAAAAAAATGAATCCAAGCAATCATAAAAATGACTGCAAGAAGCATAGAGAGCAGCACAACATAGAATGCAGACACAACACCTGTGAACCCACACCAACGATCCAACCATATTGTTACTTATTACATGCATGGAAAGTAGTTTTGATCTCGGTCGTAGGGAAGAATCCCAAAAACATATTATAGGCAGAAAATTCCATAAACAGTGCTTTTGCATATTTTTGATACAGCTTTCTTGTAAATATTTTCAAAATCTATCAAGTATAGATTGTATACAAACAATAGCATTATAACAAGTATTTATATAAGCAAACCAGTGTTGTCAAGGCATCACTTAAGCTGTCCTTCGAGTGCCTAGGCCACCGCCTAGGCGCTCCAGGAAGGTGGATGCAGTTTATTTTTTCCAAAGGGGCTTAAAATTTTTTTATTTTAACCTTTAAATTAATTAGATTAAATAATATATTAAAATTAGTAATATATCATTTATTTTAGTATACTATATATATATAATAAGGAACCAATAGATAAATAAATAATTTTTAAAAGACCTCCAAATAATTATTTTATGGTCTACCTAAGCCTCACCTAGGCCCCATCTTGCCTTACAGAGGCTTATCTCCTAGTTCCATCTTTCCATCTTGACAACACTGAGCCAGACATATTAAAAGATTTAGAATAATTGTTTCAAAAAAAAAACAACAACAAAGTGCTATACTGCTACATCACTAACATTAATACCTACATGTGATAATAAAATTCCCAGAACTTGTCCAATTTAAAGTACTAAATTAAAAATGACAATTACAAAAACATAACATTAATGAAAAGCAAAAAACTTAGGTAAATAAAAATTGTAAATGTTAAGAAGTCAAGAACCAGTTTTTTAAGGCAATATCTATGACAACTGCAAAAGCTTAATCTCACATATTGAATATGTTTAAAATATATATATGAGATTTATTAGAGATTTCACAGAAAATACATTAAGATGAAATTAGTCAATCACTTAAAGTTTTCAAATAATGGTATTTAGATCCCCCCAGAAAGGAGAAAACAGAAAAGAAGAAAATGGCAAACAAGTGGCCATTTTCTTGAAGGAAAAGAAAAAATAACGAAGGAAAAACTGAAAAAGAAAAAATTTTAAAAAGAAAAAAAAAAGAGTAGAATAAAGACATTCAAACTAAATCTAAAATTTGGACAGTTTAAGCAGGTTCCCTATCTCATAATTTGAGAGTAAACAAGTTCAATCTCTAGACATTATATGTGCATCTAACACACAAGCCTAAGTCCAGTTAACATTCAATAGTTTTATCTGATGTTAATAAAATTAAGCTAGGCATGTCAAAGCATATTGGCATGATGGCTTCTCACAAACAACCCTAAAATCCAAGAATATAATCAATGGATCTCACAATTCGAGAATAAACGAGTTAGATATCTAAATATGCACCTAGATCCAACACTTGTACATAAGTTCAACATATAATAGTGTTATATGATGATAATAAAAGTAAGCAGGGCATGTCAAAGCATCTTGGCCTGGTAACTTGTGACAAGACAACCTTCTGATCGAAGAAAGAAAGCTACACATCACGCACAAGAACTACATTCTCCACAGTGTCAATCCATAATCTCATTCTTTGGCTCTAGCAGCCAATTTATCTAATTCTATTGTGGAAACTAGGTTTTATTTTTACTGTAGTAATCATTCAAGTGGTACAACAAAACATGTTAAGCATATTCATCAAGAAATACAAGATACAAGCAGAGATAGATGTTGACCCTTTGTTCAGTTTGAAATTAATTTTCAAGAGGATCTCCAGAGTTTTATACAGGTTGTCAATTACCTCAAAACAAGCTGCCTCCTACATTTGGCCTTGGGACTGGTCTCATAATAAGGGATTGCAAAAAGTTTAACACACGCAAAGTGGATGAAGTGGATTTCCTACAGAATCCCATGAAGTTGGAAAAAGGTTTTATTAAGTTGAGTTGAGCTAAGTTATAAAACCAGAATTAGAAATAGCTTCATGAGAGGTGGTAAAGACTAAAGAGAAGTTAAAATGGATAAAATTAAAAAAATAAAATAAAAAATAAAAAAGGAGGCACCATTTTGCATTAAAGTTTAAAAAAAATAAAAAATAAAAACTCAAAGATTGGATCAAGGAATGGTCATGTAAGAGCCAATAATAAGACAATTACTCCTTTACATTCCATGCACTCCATCTTTAGAGTACAAGAGGCCTGGTATATGTTCAAATTGATGATTCATAACATTTATAGGGAATTGACAACCAAAAATACCTAGTACACAGCAAGTGACTATAATAGCCTTGGGCGGTGAAATTCCTTGTTAAGTTTTCCTCAGTCAGGAGCGGGGAAGTTGACTGTTCTTTGAATGTCTTACATAACATCAAACTACAAGCAATTCACTGCCTAGAATAGCCTATAATTTGTGCCTGAATCAGGAAACTATTGGAGGTTACAAATAGTACCTTGATATGCATTTTTTGGGCCTCTACCAATCTACTATGGCTTTTAGACAAAATTCTGAAATATTGATATTATGTTCTTACTTCCATTCATATGCAAGATGGGGCTGCACGTCTTATAGCATCTTAATATGCACTGTGCCCACACCAATCAGCTACAGCTTTCAAGTCAAAACAGTTTCTATTTCCTAAAATAAAATTTAAAAATTAAAAAAAAAAAAAGAGGTCAAGCCATTTCTAACAGAAATTATAGGATCAACATGCACAGGCCAAAGGAAGGGCATGGCAGCTCAACTAAGGCAGAGGATTCAGATGCAATTGCAATTTTGGATGCTTTCACATGGTCACTTGGGATAAAATCAAAGTGGTTAGATGATCACGTAGTATAACATTAAAGTGACCAGAAAGAAAAACATGGATTAAATGAATGCATAATATGGCTACAAAGAAAACTAACCAACATTTACTCAATTAGAAATTTCGAAACTTGAATCAGTAGTTGGGTTCTTTCACTCAACCAACATAATGCTGTTGTTTAGAAGAAACTAGAAAATGTTAAAGTAGGAAGTGATTTTTGAAGGGAGTGAATGCTCTTATTCTTCAACAAGCATTTCTCACTTCACATTGCTTTTATGTATGGCAACAAGGCAGATGGTAATTGAATTTAAACATATCAAACCAAAAGATACATGTAGTCATCAGCATTTTTTAACCTTGTTAGTCTTCACTTCATGGAGGCATGGGGAAAAAAGGCGATTGTAAGTTCTCATTTGCAATGATTCGATCTCCCTCTTTATCATAGAACCAGCCTCCTCAAGGCTCAAGATACCTTTGTTCTACACTTGTCTTCCACGAGGAAAGCTCGTAAGCATTAAAAAAAAAAAAAAAAAAAAAAAACCCCTTCATATATTATCAACGTCTTGGAGAAGTAAATTTCTTAAGGATGCAACTCGTCTTAGCGTTTCCTAGAGATATACAAGGAGATTCTGACTTATACAAAGGAAAAGGCACCTTCCAAGAAGGTTTGACAAATGAAAAAGCTTCTTCCAATGATAAGTAGTTTGGCTTTACAGCAAGGGGAAAACTGGTGAGGAGACAAACCAACACTGGGTGATTATGGATGTTAAAGCTTAGTCCCATGTTATGCTAGGAACTAAGTTGGGAGCTTATGGATTTATTTTGCAGCCCTCATAATTGATTGGATGACCAAACATATCTTTTAGTGGCCCTTCCTCCAACCCCTCACCATTAAAAAAGGCTAAAAAGGAAAAAGAAAAGAAGGAAAAAAGAAAAGAAAATGGATTATGAAGATCATAAGTCTTACGCAAGATCATTATAAATAAAATTCATATAATCATTTTCCCAACACTTGAATTAAAAAAATCTAAACTTAAAAAGATGATTTGATTGTCCAAACAAATGTGCTCTCCATTGCAAAAACCATCCCTTTCTCATGTTACTTGCCTTTTCTATATTTATTTTGTGATTTCCAACTTTTATAGAGGGGGGCTTATGGGTTCAATTAGTCCAAGTTTTTGGCAAACCAAGCAAAATCAAGTAGGGTTGATAAATGCCAAACTAAACCAGCCCAATAAGTGCCTGGAGCCAGCCTAACCAACTCAATGACTTAGCATGATTAGGGTCAGATTGTCTTCCACTTCAATTCATAGATTCTAAAATTTCAATTTATATAATTATTTCAAGGCAAATGTAAACATGATGATAGTTTGTTAGAACTTTTTCCTTTTATGTCATTTTCATAACAAATTCTCATTCAATTCAAATACGGTGGATGACTATACTAAAATGGCAAATTAAGCAACAAAGAAAATGTTCTATTGGTTTTTCCCTAATTTGGAAATTAAGCTGCACTAATCCAGCTTAAGTTCCATACATAACAGGGTTGGGTATAACTCAACTTAGAATGTAGGATGAATACTCCTACTTCAAGATGCAAATACATTAATTTAGCTAAGCATATATGCATGCATTCAAAGTTATATGAATAAGTGCACCAAACAAAACGTCCCTCCTACAAAATGTCATAGCAAATGCTCTTAGAAGATGAAACAGGAATAATCAACAAACCAAACGAAAGTTCACGTAAAATTTCTAAAACTAAGGACAAGTTTTTTCAAAAATATTTTTACTTTTTTCCATGCAACATGCCATTGAAGAAATAATCCTTTCTTCTTCTATATTGAACCTCTTAAGATATGATTTTTTACATTGCATGGCGTTACAAAAAGTAAATTTTAAAGGCATAGCAAAGATTAACTTCATTAAAGTAATGTCTACCACAAAAGCTTCAATTTTGATATCGAAGCTTCAACCTTTAAGTCCCACAAATATCAAGAATAAACAATCCCCAACCAAATAAAATAGTCTTAAATACTTGAGAAGAAACAAGTTGTACACCAAGAAAAAGAAATGAGTTTTGGTGGCAAAAATTCGCAGATTTTATACTACTAAAAGATGATCAGTTTTCAACCAAAGGGAATATATTCTAAAGTCGTCAAATTAAAATTTTCATAGTAATTTTAAATTTTAATTGGCTAGATTTCCTGACCACCTATTCCTGAGATGCAAACAACAAGAAGATTTGCATTCTTTGATTTTTTTTTTTAAAGGCTTCGTTAGATAAATTAGTGCCACCAAAAAATATCACCCACTTCCACCCAAGTCCCAGTATCAGAATTTCATTTTTATCTAAGTTTCAAAGTAAATGAGCATCTAATGGTATTTTGTTGGTAATTTTCCTTCCTTTTGTCACGTGTTACTCAAGGGGTTAATGCATCAAGCCGTTTGCAAGGGAGCCTCTCCCAAGGAGTTACTAAATCAGGGAATCCCTTGGAGAGACACCATGAAGTATTTGTGAAGGACGCATATTCCATGTCATTACAGAATAATTAAAATGTAAAAGGTACCAATAATGAGTATACAAAAGAACCTTACTTTTCCAGTTCTTACGATGCAGTTGGAGCCACCAGCTTTTTCCTCTTTCCTATCTGCCACCTTATTGGTTGTGTGCAAGGGTAACAAAGAGTGGGGGTGCAAATGAGCTAAGTCAATTTTGAATCAAATTTTCAACCAACTCGATTGTCACTTTGGATTATCAAGTTTGTTTTTGAACAAAGCAACCTTAACAGTAATTAAATAAAATCCTAATAAAAAAAATATATGCCCAATTAAGCCAAATGAGTATATAAAGGGAGACCGAGAGCGAGAGAAAGGGGGAACAAGAAGAAAGAAAAGTTCTCATTTTAGACACTCGGGAAGCTCACCCCCTCTATAACCAAAACCTCCATTCCTGCTCTTGATGACAGCTTGGAGAAGAAATACACATATGATCAACTTGACAGAAAAACTATTCTATTCTACCTTATCGCATGGCACCAAAGGAGTTACAAGAACTTAAAGTGCAACTTAAAGAATTGTTAAGTGAAGGGTTTATTACCCCAAATATGTTGCCCTGGTAAGCACCTGTGTTGTTTGTAAAGAAGAAAGATGAGAGTATGGTTATGTATAGACTATTGTCAGCTAAACAAGGTTTCTAACATGTCAATATTCTAACATGTTTGGGAATTCTGTAGTAGTTGTGACGTCACCAAAGAAGGGACGCTACAATAATGTCCCAAATATAATGGTTATTTAATAGTATTTAGGTTGGTTATAATATTACTATAAATAACATGAATGGCTATTGGAGGGGATCATCCATTCATTTTTTAGTGCGGTTGTATTTTGAAGAGTATAGCCCTCTCGTGTTAGCCAATTAAATTTCCAATTGTTGTTACATTGAATTTCCTAATAAGATTCTGGTTTTCCAATTTGGATTCTTATCACAACCCAATTCAGAAAAATCAGGTGAAATTGTTCACACTCAATTCTTGAGTTGTACACATATTAAACCTAATTGACTCACTTGGAGTAATAAACTTAACCAAAAAGTTTTGATTAGGTAGATTGGTGTTGTCAGATTAGAGGGGTCAAGGCTTAACCAGTGTTGTCAATGCGGTAAGACGGTTTAAGACGATAAGCCTCCATAAGGCAAGGCAGGGCCTAGGCGAGGACTAGACAAGGCCTAGGTGGTCTTTAAATAATTATTTAAAGGTCCTTGAAGAATTATTTATTTACTAATTGGCCCTTCACTCAGTATATATATATATATACGAATATACATTTCTTTGAAAAATTGTTTAATACTTTTTTATAATTTTATTTATTTATAATTTGCATTTAATTAATTAATGATATATAAATTATAAATAATGACATATTAGATAATACATTATGATAAACTCATGATCATCAGAAGTTTACATACTTCATATTCATAACATTACAAAAAGAAGAGCTAATTGCTCTTTCTCTCTCTTTCTCGAAGAGATGTAGAGAGAGAGGAGATACGTAGAAAGAGAATGAAAGACGCAAAAAGAGAGAGTAGATAGAGAGAGAGAAGAGAGACGCATGTAGAGAGTGAGAAGAGAGACGCAGAAAAATAGAGAGGAAAAGAGCAGAGAAAGAGGGAAGGAAATGCGCGCCGGAGCGTCAGAGATGATCCCTAGAGTCTCGGAGATGATCACCGGAGCTAGTTCGAGTCGTTTGACTTGGAGAGGTTTGAGCACGAGGTTATTAGATTTAGGTTAAAATTAAAAATTAATTAATTAATTAAAAGCACTCCTATTCTTTTAAAATTTATAGAAAAGCAGCGCCCCCCCCCCCCCCCCCCACCCCCACCCCACCCCCCCCCCCCCACCCCCGCCCCCCCCCCCCGCGCCCCCGCGCCCCCCCCCCCCCGCCCCCACCCC
>JAJIYU010018741.1:0-11079 GCA_030144865.1 Tinospora cordifolia
TAGAAAGCAGGACTGACTGCACTCAGAAGAAATGACGTCTCAAGCCACGAGACCACCACGTCACCTATGACGTATGTGATAGAGAAAGAATGGGAGCTGGGGGTGTTACAGTTGTGGCTGCGTTCCACTGGATACTAGGTTGCATCAGCATTCACGAGGGTTGCATATATGTTTACAATTCCCTGCATACTCCTACTGTTGATGCTGCGTCAATGGAGACAGTTTAAGCTTATTCCACCATTCTTTCTTTTTATCTCGAGATGATTGGATTTTACGAATCGAAAGTTGACCAAAAGGATGGACATGGGAAAGAGCCATTCAAGGTACAAGTGGTTGATAGTTTACCAGAGTGAGAGGAGTGTGATTGTAGAATGTTCATATTTTATTTTGCTGAATGTTTTACCACCGAAAAAGAAATTTCATATGATTTTGATGTAGTGAGCTACAGAAAAAGGGTGGCTCTTAATTTGTACTTGCATGGTAGAATGAAGCAAAATGAAGGCACCAAAAGTGACGATGAAAGATCAGATCGATTCAGTGTTGACAGTAGGATCCAATCATAATGGATCTTAAAGAAGTGAAGAATGGAAGAAGCTAGGTTGTCATATCTTGCATCACAGTTTTTCAGGGACAATGTGTAATACCATTTTTGATATTTCAGATATGTATAATTTGAACACGATTATGGTTCATTTATAACAATTTCAACTATTTGTCATTTGAATTTTGTCTTCTGGGGTAGATGGTTTTATTTTTTACTCATCTATGAATAATGCTATTCATATGTGAACTTTATTATACTAATTTTATTCGAAAATGATACAAGTAATCAATTAACGGGTTATTCATACCATTATTCATGCCTTATACTACATTTCACGAGTTATTATATTAATTTTATTCGATCTTTATCCCTACATTATACCACATTTCACGGCTTATTCATACCATTATTCACGCATTATTCTATTGTTATCGCTAGATTTTTATACACACATTATTCGATTTTTATCCCTATATTATACTACATTTCACAGGTTATATAGACATTTCATCATACACGTATTATTCGATTGTTACCGTTATATGTTTATACGTGCATTATTCAATTTTTATTCCTGCATTATACCACATTTCGCAGGTTATATATACCATTATTCAGGCATTATTTGATCGTTATCGCTAGATTTTTTATATGAACATTATTCAATCTTTATCCCTACATTATTCAACATTTCACTGATTATTTATACCATTATCCATGCATTATTCAAACGTTATTTCTAGATTTTTATACACACATTATTTAATATTTATCCCTACATTATACTACATTTTACTGGTTATATATACACCATCATTTATGAATTCATTATTCGATTGTTATCGCTAGATATTTATACGTGTATTATTCAATATTTATTTCAACATTATACCACATTTCATGTCTTATATATACCATAAATATTATTCACGCAATATTCGATCGATATCCTAACATTTTTATACGTGCATTATTCTAGTGTTATACCTACATTATACCACTATTCACGAATTAATTATTCGATTGTAATCGCTACATTTTTATACGTGTATCATTTAATATTTATTCCTATATTATACAACATTTCACGTGTTATATATACCTAATATATTATTCACACAATATTCGATCGATATCCCAACATTTTTATACGTGACTTATTCTAGCATTATACCTACATTATACCACTATTCACGGGTTATACCATTATTCACGCATTATTCTATCATTATCCCTATATCTTTATACACACATTATTCGATCGTTATGCCTACATTATATCACCATTTACGGGTTATACCATTATTCACGCATTAGTGGTATTATATAGGTATAACATATGAGTAACGTATGTATATATATAATGTAATATGTTTATAGCGATAAAATAAACCTTGTTATAGATGGTTATAGACAACGTTCATGAATGTACATTGTAATAACTTACGTTCTTTTAACAACAGACGACTAACGAACGTTGTTGTAGTAACATAGAACAAAGTTTGTATGCTCGTTATAATGGCCTTTTCAACAACGTTCCTATGGTGAACATTGTCGTACAGATTTTACATAAGCAATTTTACAATAGACATTTTATGAACGTTGTTGTACGCCTTTTATTAAAACGGTTGTTGTTGCACGTTGTGGAATTGACGTTGTTGTATCTTCAATTTCTTGTAGTGGATGCTAAAATATGTTACTTCTAGACCAAGTAGTTCTTCATCATCTTTTCGAGGCCAAAAAGGATCTTTATTCACATCAAGTGAACGAACAACCATTGAAGAACTTAATGGATGAGCTTTATCTATGTAGAATCGTTTCAAGATCTTTTTTGTATAAGTTGATTGATGAATATGAATTCCATTTGATAAATTGTAATACCCCAAAAATTTTGTGACGACCCACATTTTTTACATCGGATTGATGGATCCGACATTTATGTACTCCATATATTTTCTGAAATTTTAATGAGAAAATACAAAATTTTCTCCAATTTTTCTCAATTTTGGATTAATTATTAAAGGAAATGAAAATAATTTTAAAAAATAAAATTTTAAGGAGAAAACACATGAAAGTATTAGAAAAATGTGTTTTTTTTAGGAAAATAATTTATAGGATTGATTTATAAATTTTTGGAACATTTATCGGATTTTTAGAATGATAAACGAAATTTTTGGGAGAGAAATATGATTTTTGAAAAAATTATTCAATTTTTGAAGAAAATAATTGAATAAATATTGAAATTGTGTATAATATTGGTATTTTGATGGAAAATAATAAATTAGACAATTTATAATTGTGGAGGACGAAAAATGTGAAATTTCGATATATAACACATATATATAAATATGTATATGTAAATGATAAAAAGGAAAAAAAAAAGAAAAAAAAAGAGGGATGATGGGCTCAGACTGGCACACGAGCCAAGCCTGGGTTGGGCCTGGGGCCCGACCCTAGCGCGCGAACGCGGGCGCCCTTGCGGGCCCAGCATGGGCCAGCCCATGCGCCCCAAACACCAAACCAACCCTGTTTCATCCTCTTGTGCGATTTTTCCGAAATTTTAGCGAATTTCAGCGAATTTCTAGGGATTTTTGGTCATTTTCAGCACAAAAACCATGGGAGCATGTGATATTTGATTCATGATTTTGGCCATCACTTCATGGCCTCCCTGTGGCCGATCCAGGCTGCCAACTAGGCACTTAGCATGTGATGCTAAGTGCCACCTGGATGCCACATGTCACCCATCATTGCCATGCAAGCCTTTCCCATGCAACAAAACTCCTCCTTGAGCTCAAACCCAGAAAAATTCCAGATTTCTATAGCTAACTTCCCTAGCTTGGATCTCCTTCAATTCTCAACCAAATCTAGCAAATTATAGCTTGATTCGAAGCTTGTACCACCACCTACAAGATCCTACAAGTGGTTTGCAGGGTCCTTGAGCCGTTTGAAGCAGAAAACACCAAGAAGAGGGTTGTCTACACTGTTCAAACCCAAAAATTTCAAAAAGTGTGTGCTAGAACCATCTTTGGAACCTTGAACCTTGGCCATTTCCAGTCCCTTCTTGAAGGTAAAATGGTTTACTCCTCTCATTTTAGTATATACTTTGATCTTCAAGGGTTAGAGAATGAGAAATAAGACCTTATGCATGATTTTAGAACCCTTGAAGTTAGTTACTTACTCACTGTCACAACTGTGAAACAGAGACAGTTCGAGCAATCTTGAGAAAGCTTGTTCTTGAACCACTCTAGGCACGTCCCTAAGGTAAAAGTCCATCATTCTACTCCTTATCATGAATATTCAAGTGTCCATGTGGTAGAAATCAGAAATTGAAACATTTTATGTGTGGCATAAGTCATTGTCGCTAACTGTTAAGACATACTATTGCAACAGTGCCGACAGAAACAGTTTGAGGCCAGAATAGGAGTTATATTCGGGACACCTAAAGGCACCCTTTCGAACTGGAATCAGAGGCATTGTAGACTCCATAATAGAAGTTCCAAAAAGGTATAAAGATGACCTTAAACCCTTATGGATGTGTCTTGTTATACATGCAAATATGCCATGATTATAGGGTGCTAGAGCAAATTTCCTTGTGTTCTTTAGAATATGGCAGAATATTGATGGAATGATAGGCATGTTTTTGATGTTGCATACTACTGATTTGAAGTAGTTGTGATTAGAGAATAGGTTATGACCTGTAAACTGTAAGTGGACCAAAGAAACAACCCATAGAAGGGTGATTAAATGAGAGAAAAGAACACTAGAGGATAGTGAAATCTATGCACCCAGAAATTTCCTGCATTCTGTCCGAAATTTCTGAAATAAAATTGTCTGACCAAACCTTGATAGATTGAGCTGAAATTTGGTGGAAAGACCCCTAGATATGTCTATAAGTTGCTTACAAAATTTCAGAGCATTCTGATGTGTGTAGCTAGGTCAATTAAGGAAAACAGTAACTGCCTGTCACAGGGGATACGGGATCTATGCAGTTTCTGTTATCATGCTTAGAAACCTTAGTAAATGAGGTCCAAAAATTGTAATTTAAAATTTTGGGGAAACCTTAGGAAGTCTAGAACAGTTCTGCAAAGCTTGGTGCAAATCCGATGGATGGATTGCCTGCAGAAAAATTAGAAAAATAGTTCCGCAGATAGGGTCATAGGCTAAGGTTTGTGCCTAAGTAATGAAAATTGGGAAGATTGGCCCCTTTTTGGCCCAATTGACTCCATGAAGACCAGAATTGACCCTGTGTGACCCTGTTGACCAGCTAGGTCAGCAAATGATAAGTTGACTAGGGTTGACCAAGATTGACCAAGGTCAATCAAATGGACTTAGTAACTAAGGCAAGGAGAATGAACATATGTAAACTATCTTGACTAGGTCAAGTAATTAATTAAACAATAATGTAGAGTTAGAGTGAGTCAAGTCTAATATTAATGTTAAGAAGTTGCGTCGATTTTGCAGGACCCAGTGGTAGCGGGACGTGACCGGTCACGAGCGGAGCGTCGGTAGTGGAGCATCCCTGTGAGTAGTGTTTTCTAACTTATTTCTTAGAGCTTGTTACTCTGTGCATTGTGAAAATGGTGTTACATATTGTGATGAACTTGCATCCTTTGAATGAATTTTAAATGAAAGGCGCACGAATGTCGAGGTCCAGGAGCGGGTTAGGGTATTGAATGCGGTAGAGCAATTAGGGCGAGTTGTTACCTTGATAGTGAACACCTAGCACATAA
Source organism: Tinospora cordifolia (assembly GCA_030144865.1). Taxonomy (NCBI): domain Eukaryota; kingdom Viridiplantae; phylum Streptophyta; class Magnoliopsida; order Ranunculales; family Menispermaceae; genus Tinospora; species Tinospora cordifolia. The sequence goes on from JAJIYU010018741.1 coordinate 5,275, forward strand.
TGCCTGTTGAGGGGTTCTGTGGGCCTACGATGATGGCAACGACAATAAGTCCTAACCAGTTCGTCACGATATGCCTAACCGTCTACAACTCGCTCGTGCATTCATTGGGCTCCCATAGAGCATCGAGTGACCACCTAGCACAGAGTGCCCTGAGGGGGGTTCTGGGGGCCCAGATTTGGGTCGTCACCTATACACCTAACCGTCGGGTTTCTCTTGCTCGAGTGATTTTTAATCGCCTCGGAGAGCTTGCGAGCCTCGGCGAATGTTTTCATTAATTAACTGTTTTTAATGAAGGTGCACGACTGCATTATGACTTTGAATTGTGTTTTACTGTTACATTCACTTGTATAATGCTATTGCTCATGCATTCATGACACATGTTTTAATTGTGGAATACTTGTTTTAAGTTTGAATTAGACTGCATTACTCACTGAGCTGTCGTGGACAATTAGGCTTACTACTCTAACCTTTCAGGTTATTCAGCAGTAGTTAAGGGTAAGGGAGTGGACATCGCGTAGGACTGCCCTCTCTTACTCTTTTTGGTAGGGACTTCTTCGTATTTCCTTTCTGTTACTATGTTTTGAGAAGTAGAACCATGTATAGGGGTGAAGATAACATGTATATAATGAACAGTCTCTCCTGTTGCTACACATGTGTAATGACCCGTTTTGGAGATATGAAGTTCTTATTGGTGTTCGTATGTTAAATTTCTTCTGCACTCCTTATGATTACTCTAATAGTGTGTGATGTGGTGTTGTATGTTGAGGCTTAACAGTGTCTTGGCAAGCTCGGCTTGTGAGCGGGTTTGTTGGGACACTGTGCCGGTCGGTTTGCCCTTCATCCTAGGGAAGGGGTACCGACAAATTTGTACAAAATTCGATAAATAAAATTAAATAAAATGAATTCGACTTTGCATAATTTATAAGATATTTATATATAAATTATGTATGTTCTAAGGTATAAAATAAAGTAGGTAAAATATAATTAATTAAGAAAACTACATAGAAATTTTGGTGCAACTTTAAACCATCTGAATATTTATGATAGAAACATGTGCATAGATACGTGGTAAATATATAAAAATGTGTATAAAAACTAATTAGAATACTACATAGAAATATGTATAAATATATGTGTACAATTTTTATAAAACTCTACATAGTATATTTTATATGTATAATAAATATATATATATTGACTTTAAGATCCTTGATGACTTTAAGATCCATTATATAGAAATCATTATAATGACACATTAAATGTAAATTTAAGGCATGCACAGAAACCACAATGATTTAATGGATGCATGCGCATAATGTACATTAAAATGTAGATTTAACGCATTCATTTGCGAAATTCTCTACGCAAATTCGCGCACGAGCGAAGCACAAAAAAAAAAAGAAAGAAGCCGAAAATCAGCAAATTCGTATCATACAAATTCGCTGCGAAGTCGTGTGCATGGACCCGCAAAAAAAGAGATGAAAAACGAGAAAAAAAAGGGTGAAAATTTGAAAATCGTGGACTGCCGATTAACAACATAGTATGATCAAGACCTTAGATTAGCAAGAAAAAAAATCCTAATTTCAAACCTTAACGGCCCCATTTAAGTAAAAATGAAAGTTTTTTACATTAGAAAAGTAAAAAATAATTATGAAACTAACCTCCGGAGACTCTGTATAAACCTTCCTACCTCATTAATTTTATTCATCTCAAAGCAAAAGCTGATAAAATCACGCTTGCTCTCTCCTTGCCTCCTTCTTGACACCTCTGGTCCCTTTTCTTTTCTCGAGCTATTCTAAATAGCCAACGGAGTAGTAGCAAAAGAGTGTTGCACAAATCTAGTGCAAGCAAGGGAGAAAGATTTATGAAATCTAAAGAGTGTTGATCTGTGGTGTAATGTTATATCGTTGGAATATTTAAATTATGTTTAAATAATTATTTGTTATGCTCTTACATTTAATATAAGATTAAATAAAGATCTTAACCACGTACTGGCACGGGGGCAAATGTTCATCATGAGTATTTCAATTAAGCGTTGTGAGAAATAGAGGGTTCGAAGTTAATCCTACCTCAATTCTGTGAGTTTGAGTTCAGTATAATAGCTATTTCCTAGGGATTGGAAATGCTGGTATCTAATGACAACTCAAAATAATAAATTCTTTGAATTATTTAATTCCTTATAAGTGCTTGTTGTGCATGTTTTATTTTTTCAAAATAATGAATTAAATATTTGGAATGATTCATTGGGCTTTATAGCTAACCCTTTATTTTTAATATTCAAAAATTTAATTATCAAGGCTGCATGAAAGTAAATTTAATATGTAAAAAATTTTATTTAATTTCATTGTAGGGCATGTGGGCCCAAATTTATTTCGTTTCATTGTAACGAAAGTTGAATTATTACTCTTGAAATTTTCTATTAAATAATAAATGATTTATATTTATTTTATGGTGTCAATAATTTTTAGAAAGTATTTGTAAATAGATTAATATGCACAGGATATCTCATGGATATGAAAAAGAAAATAGAACAAGGATAACGTAACGCGGGCTCGCCTCTCGGGCGACCCAAAAATATTGAGAAAAAAAAATATACCGTTGGATGACGTGGGCTCGGGCACGAGAGGCAGAGTGTTATAAAGGTGGTATCAGAGTCCAGGCTGTAGATGCCTTGAGCAAGGATTAGAAAGAATTAACTAATCAAGTAAGACCTTTAATTTGAATTAATTTAGAAAACCCCACCTTGTGTTTTGGAAATTAAAATTGTTTCGAAAAAAAATTTATTGCCAAAAGAGAAATATATGTTTTTAACTATTTTGTTTGGATATGAAGATTACAAATTAAACTGATAGTGGGTAAGCCTTGTATCGAGTAAAGCTAAACATTGAAAGAGAGACGAGTTATCATATTCTAGAAAGCACGGTTGCTAAAAAGACTTTGATTTCGCCGTTTGATCTGGAGGTTGTCCCACTAGCTCATATGAATAGTCGGAATTGAAGAACACACTTATTTTCTACGAAAGAAAACTAGGAGATCATAATTAAGGGCGAGAAATTTATTATAGTTCAAAGGAGATGCCAAAGGTGGTATCGCGAGTAGATGAAGGCTGACGGTTCGACAAAAGAACTTCTCAACCAAGACTTAAACACTAAGTCTAGGAAAGAGACCTTAGGCAGAAACTTGGGTGGCACAGTGAGTCATAAATGAAACATTAGGATATAGGCTAGAGACTGAAAATATATGGAACTGAAACACTTGTGTGGTCAGGGCATGAGATCTGAAGGATCTTGTATCTCTAGTTTCTATGTGGTATGGGACACATAGAAATTCAAGGGTACGGAGCAATCTTGGACTTGGAGAATGACAAACCATGTTTGGTAAATGATCGGTGGCTTTGGACGAACTTATTTTTCTATGCTTGGCTAGTATGGGACAGTCAAGTATAATGGGGCTTGGGAAGCCTTAGAAATAAAACCATTTGCGAAATTAATTGGGTGTAATAAAACTTCTCAGTGGAAGTCTTAGTCGATGGGCAAGGGTGGTATGGGACACTTGAGCCCGGAGGTGTAGACGGAAGCCTAGAATTTTGCTATGCTAAGTATGAACTTGCATTATTGAATGTTGAATGTATGATGATCTTACTGTTTGTATATGCATGTATGAGACCAAATCCTATACTCAAAAACAAAAAGAACTTAGAAGAATAAACTATTAGGCCACTAGACAAATCGAGAACCAAGAAACCTGAATCTAGAGTCATGATAGTATGACAAGGCAAAACTATGGGAACCAGTACTAAAACAACTTGATTTATAGATAAATGGCTGGACCTAGAAGATACGTTATCAAGGCTACAACATTTGGCAAAACTAATTCTCAAGGGCAAGAGGTACCGAATAACGTAGCTAAAAACCAGATGAAAAATATGATATTAGCGGTCACAAAGAGGGTCATGGAATAAATCGTGAGGGTCTTATCCCAAATAACGCCTGTAACACCCCAATTTTCGACTGGACCTCCGTTCACGTGTTATGTCACGTGTGGATCGTCATCTGATGAAAATCGAGATGCTACTAAAATTCTTTTCTGTCAAAAATATCTTTTTCTTCAAAATACAGTTCGTAATCTTTGATTTCCAAGTCTAACTCCATAAAGATATCATGTACAATATAGAAAATTACAATAAGTCTTTCAAATAAATCTTAAGTAAAACAACGGAAATACTTTTTAAACTATTTAGTTAAACCAATCTGTTACACGAGAAAAGCCATAAAAAATGAAACAATTGAAATTAAACCAATGAAAACACGTTACAATAATCAAGTGAAATATCTAAAGTAAGACTTCCAAATCACCTATCCCCGACGACCTCCCCATGTGGTGTCCAAACAAAGTGCGAGTCTTCTGACGTGATCCATAGATCCTACGTCCAAGTGTACCTGAAAAATATAGTGGGTGAGCTTGAAAGCCCAGTGGATCATTCCTACACATCACAGGCATTATACAGACTCAATCCAAAACATTACAAACACTTTCAAACATTAGGCGTTTTAAACATTTATTTGGTTTTGGCTTGTAGTTAAGACCGGAAGAGGGTTGAGATGCCTCTCGGTATTCCATGTGATCCAATACAGTCATAATCATAGAGGCCTCAGGTGGTACCATCTAAAATCAATCATGTCTCAGTATCACAGTCCGAGAGAGATACTAACTACGGAGTCGTGTCATCTCCCAAAGACTTCGAGCTGACATAAACAACTCTAGGGTGGGAATACCTACGATCCGTCTTTCGGCTCGACAATCGCACCAATACGTGGATTCTTAATGAACCTTCGTCTTCTTTTAGTTTAATACAGTCGATTCAATCACACCAAGTATCATTCATACCATGGCAAGCAAAACAAATAATATCCAACATGGGCATGGTAAAGTAAATGATCAAACGATGAAATCTAAAAGTATAGTCTCATATACAAGCATGTCATGATCAAGAAACTAGTCATCACACAACATTCAACAATACCAACGATTCAATTCAAATTTCCTAAAAATATTAACATCCTAGAATCTATTCAAACAAATGTCTTGAATTTTAAATCCGCATAATACATGTGAGAGAGAAAATCACGCCCACCTGGTCTTGCCGATTCTCCAGGGCTTACTCTTCGTCGCGAATGATCATCCTAAGAAAATCGATCTGCAATAGTAATTATATTATGATGATTTCTCGATAAATATTTCGATTATTTTCTTATTACTAATGTTCACAAGGAATTTGACACGTTTCTAGGAATCTTTTGTATCCTTAACAATTTAAGTGTTCTATAGTTTCTTATTCTTTTTTATTATAGTTAAATTATTCTCAAAATAATTACGAATAAAATAAGACTTCTATTTGTCACATCTTTAGTCTTATGCTACTCCTGAAATTTTATTGAAATTACTTGTAGCGCTAGTTCGAATAGCTTTTATTTGTTTTTCTTAAATAATTGAGTACTTGAATACATGCTCTTTAATTTCTTTAATTACTTAATTTAAATATTTAAATACCTGAAGATACATTATTTAATTCTTTATTTTTCAAATCTTGGTATTATGCCATAAAAGCTTTATTATTCTAACCAACGCATATCAATTTATTTGCGTTAGTTTTGAGTCAAATTCAATTTATGATGATGACGATTAATCCTCCATAAATCTCATCTCTATCGAACACTATTGAAATCACATCAATTAAAAATATCTGAAATTTCTTGCTTAACTTTAAATTATTGAAATTACTTTTATTATTTGACCTTAGTTATT